>CM075727.1:325980-439410 GCA_037974335.1 Prionace glauca | reverse complement strand
TCACGTGCTCACTGTGTACAATACTCCAGGTGTGGTCTCATTACCGTCCAGTGTTGATGTGTGACAGTCAGTGTCCACTCGCTCCGTCTCCATGGAGATTTACCCAATCTTCTTCCTTTGCAGTAAGTGGTGATTGGTCAGATTGGACTCCGTGGAGTGACTGTTCCACTTCATGTGGAGGGGGGAACCAGCATCGATTCCGGTTCTGTAATAACCCCCCCGCCACTGGTAATGGCCTGCCCTGCATTGGTCCAGAGGAAGAGAACGCACCGTGTAACATCCAGCACTGTCCCAGTGAGTGAACCAGGCCAGGGCAGCAGGGAGACAGGATGGGGTCAAAGGCCAGAGAGACTGGAGGTCGAGAGGGATTATGGAGAGATACAGAGGAGGAATTTGGAGGGGCAGTGGTTTGGAGGTGGTGGGGGTTAGAACTGGTTATAAAATCTTCTGACAGTGCAGCGCTCTCTCAGTGCGGCACTCCCTCAGTACTGACCCTCTGACAGTGTGGCACTCCCTCAGCACTGACTCTCTGACAGTGCGGCACTCCCTCAGCACTGACCCTCTGACAGTGCGGCACTCCCTCAGCACTGACCCTCTGACAGTGCGGCACTCCCTCAGCACTGACTCTCTGACAGTGCGGCACTCCCTCAGCACTGACCCTCTGACAGTGCGGCACTCCCTCAGCAATGACCCTCTGACAGTGCGGCACTCCCTCAATACTGACCCTCTGACAGTGCGGCACACCCTCAATACTGACCCTCTGACAGTGCGGCATTCCCTCAGCACAGACCCTCTGACAGTGCGGCACTCCCTCAGCACTGACCCTCTGACAGTGCGGCACTCCTCAGCACTGACCCTCTGACAGTGCGGCACTCCCTCAGCACTGACCCTGGGACAGTGCGGCACTCCCTCAATACTGACCCTCTGACAGTGCGGCATTCCCTCAGCACAGACCCTCTGACAGTGCGGCACTCCCTCAATACTGACCCTCTGACAGTGCGGCACTCCCTCAGCACTGACCCTCTGACAGTGCGGCGCTCCCTCAGCACTGACCCTCTGACAGTGCGGCACTCCCTCAGCACTGACCCTCTGACAATGCGGCACTCCCTCAGCACTGACCCTCTGACAGTGCGGCTCTCCCTCAGCACTGACCCTCTGACAGTACGGCACACCCCTCAATACTGACCCTCTGACAGTGCGGCACTCCCTCAGCACTGACCCTCTGACAGTGCGGCACTCCCTCAGCACTGACCCTCTGACAGTGCGGCACTCCCTCAGCACAGACCCTCTGACAGTGCGGCGCTCCCTCAATACTGACCCTCTGACAGTGCGGCACTCCCTCAGCACTGACCCTCTGACAGTGCGGCACTCCCTCAGCACTGACCCTCTGACAGTGCGGCACTCCCTCAGTACTGACCCTCTGACAGTGCGGCACTCCCTCAGCACTGACCCTCTGACAGTGCGGCACTCCCTCAGCACTGACCGTCTGACAGTGCGGCACTCCCTCAGTACTGACCCTCTGACAGTGCGGCACTCCCTCAGCACTGACCCTCTGACAGTGCGGCACTCCCTCAGCACTGACCCTCTGACAATGCGGCACTCCCTCAGCACTGACCCTCTGACAGTGCGGCTCTCCCTCAGCACTGACCCTCTGACAGTGCGGCACTCCCTCAGCACTGACCCTCTGACAGTGCGGCACTCCCTCAGCACTGACCCTCTGACAGTGCGGCACTCCCTCAGCACTGACTCTCTGACAGTGCGGCACTCCCTCAGCACTGACCCTCTGACAGTGCGGCACTCCCTCAGCACTGACCCTCTGACAGTGCGGCGCTCCCTCAGCACTGACCCTCTGACAGTGTGGCGCTCCCTCAGCACTGACCCTCTGACAGTGCGGCGCTCCCTTAGTACTGACCCTCTGACAGTGCGGCACTCCTTCAGCACTGACCCTCTGACAGTGCGGCACTCCCTCACTACTGACCCTCTAACAGTGCAGCACTCCCTCAGCACTGACCCTCTGACAGTGCAGCACTCCCTTAGCACTGACCCTCTGACAGTGCGGCACTCCCTCAGCACTGACCCTCTGACAGTGCGGCACTCCCTCAGCACTGACCCTCTGACAGTGCGGCACTCCCTCAGCACTGACCCTCTGACAGTGCGGCACTCCCTCAGCACTGACCCTCTGACAGTGCGGCACTCCCTCAGTACTGACCCTCTGACAGTGCGGCGCTCCCTCAGCACTGACCCTCTGACAGTGCGGCACTCCCTTAGTACTGACCCTCTGACAGTGCGGCACTCCTTCAGCACTGACCCTCTGACAGTGCGGCACTCCCTCAGTACTGACCCTCTGACAGTGCGGCACTCCCTCAGCACTGACCCTCTGACAGTGCGGCACTCCCTCAATACTGACCCTCTGACAGTGCGGCACTCCCTCAGCACTGACCGTCTGACAGTGCGGCACTCCCTCAGTACTGACCCTCTGACAGTGCGGCACTCCCTCAGCACTGACCCTCTGACAGTGCGGCACTCCCTCAGCACTGACCCTCTGACAATGCGGCACTCCCTCAGCACTGACCCTCTGACAGTGCGGCTCTCCCTCAGCACTGACCCTCTGACAGTGCGGCACTCCCTCAGCACTGACCCTCTGACAGTGCGGCACTCCCTCAGCACTGACCCTCTGACAGTGCGGCACTCCCTCAGCACTGACTCTCTGACAGTGCGGCACTCCCTCAGCACTGACCCTCTGACAGTGCGGCACTCCCTCAGCACTGACCCTCTGACAGTGCGGCGCTCCCTCAGCACTGACCCTCTGACAGTGCGGCGCTCCCTCAGCACTGACCCTCTGACAGTGCGGCGCTCCCTTAGTACTGACCCTCTGACAGTGCGGCACTCCTTCAGCACTGACCCTCTGACAGTGCGGCACTCCCTCAGTACTGACCCTCTAACAGTGCAGCACTCCCTCAGCACTGACCCTCTGACAGTGCAGCACTCCCTTAGCACTGACCCTCTGACAGTGCGGCACTCCCTCAGCACTGACCCTCTGACAGTGCGGCACTCCCTCAGTACTGACCCTCTGACAGTGCGGCACTCCCTCAGCACTGACCCTCTGACAGTGCGGCACTCCCTCAGCACTGACCCTCTGACAGTGCGGCACTCCCTCAGTACTGACCCTCTGACAGTGCGGCGCTCCCTCAGCACTGACCCTCTGACAGTGCGGCACTCCCTTAGTACTGACCCTCTGACAGTGCGGCACTCCTTCAGCACTGACCCTCTGACAGTGCGGCACTCCCTCAGTACTGACCCTCTGACAGTGCGGCACTCCCTCAGCACTGACCCTCTGACAGTGCGGCACTCCCTTAGTACTGACCCTCTGACAGTGCGGCACTCCTTCAGCACTGACCCTCTGACAGTGCGGCACTCCCTCAGTACTGACCCTCTGACAGTGCGGCACTCCCTCAGCACTGACCCTCTGACAGTGCGGCACTCCCTCGGCACTGACCCTCTGACAGTGCGGCGCTCCCTCAGCACTGACCCTCTGACAGTGCGGCGCTCCCTCAGCACTGACCCTCTGACAGTGCGGCACTCCCTCAGCACTGACCCTCTGACAGTGCGGCACTCCCTCAGTACTGACCCTCTGACAGTGCGGCGCTCCCTCAGCACTGACCCTCTGACAGTGCGGCACTCCCTTAGTACTGACCCTCTGACAGTGCGGCACTCCTTCAGCACTGACCCTCTGACAGTGCGGCACTCCCCTCAGTACTGACCCTCTGACAGTGCGGCACTCCCTCAGCACTGATCCTCTGACAGTGCGGCACTCCCTTAGTACTGACCCTCTGACAGTGCGGCACTCCTTCAGCACTGACCCTCTGACAGTGCGGCACTCCCTCAGTACTGACCCTCTGACAGTGCGGCACTCCCTCAGCACTGACCCTCTGACAGTGCGGCACTCCCTCAGCACTGACCCTCTGACAGTGCGGCACTCCCTCGGCACTGACCCTCTGACAGTGCGGCACTCCCTCAGCACTGACCCTCTGACAGTGCGGCACTCCCTCAGCACTGACCCTCTGACAGTGCGGCACTCCCTCAGCACTGACCCTCTGACAGTGCAGGGTTTATTGAGTGTGCTGGGGTTAAATGTCTCTCTGTTCTATACCGATGGGTTTTGTAGGAATGAATTGAAGCTGACTCTTATTGAATCTTTTGTTACAGGAGATGGACTTTGGGGCAGTTGGTCTCCGTGGACAGACTGTTCGAGGAGCTGTGGGGAGGGAGTGCGAACCCGCAGCCGGCTCTGTGACAATCCCCCTCCGCAGGGAGGTGGAGATTTCTGTGAGGGGTTACAGACTGCGACAGAATGGTGCAGCCTGAGGCACTGTCCAGGTAATCTGTGCTGTGTGTGTCACATGAGCAGTGGGTGTTGGCAGGCCATTCATCAAGATCAGTGCTATATCCATGTCTCTGAGCGAATGAGCAGGGACTGAGCTGCGGGTATTCAAAAGCAGAGTAGATCCTGTTCAGCAGCTAGAAGGTGATTGGTGCCTCGAGGCTCAGCTGGATTCCTGAGTGAATGTTTTGTGTCTGAACTAACTCAGCGAGAAAGCTGGTGTGGAGACGGGTGAGACCATTGAACAGTGCAAACTGAGAAACAGGAGGGACTGGAAAGGCTTTGAGTGGATCAGTCACCTGGTCTAAACGGATTGTGTCCCAGATTGCTAATGGAAATGAGAGTGAATGAGATTGCCATGATCTTCCATAGATACAGGGGAGGAATGGAGAGTGGCAAATGTTACACCCTTATTCATGAGAGGGTTCAAGTACAGTCCCAGTAACTGCAAACCCCTGAATCTAACACCAGGGAACTAACAAGAGTTATTTGGAGAGGTTTGAGTTTAATCAAGAGAGTTGGCATGGATTTGTAAAAGGATTTGTGTGTGATTAATCCCATTGAAACTAACAGAGAGGGTTAATGAAGGGAATGTGGTAAATGGTATCTATGGGGATTTAAAAAAGTGTTTGGCAAGTTCGCACAAAAAACTCTGGTTAACAATATTGAGGATTAGCTTCTAATTGGATAAACTTTTTCAAAAGAACAGAAAACAGTGAGTTGTGGAAATGGTTATTTTTCTGACTGGAGATATTGAAAAGTTTTGACCCCCATGGGTCAGTGCTGGAACAACTGTGTCTGTTATGCTGTATATAAATAGAGATTGTGTGCGTGTTTGTGTGTGTGTGTGTGAGAGAGTGTTGGCAGAGAGGAAACAAAGAGTAGGAATTAATGAGTGCTTTTCCAATTGGCCGGCAGTAACTAGTGGGGCGCCACAGGAATCGGTGCTGGGACCCCAGCTGTTCACAATATATATTAATGATTTGGATGAGGGAACAAAATGTAACATCTCAAGTTCTTGCAGATGATACTGAGTTGGGTGGGAGGGTGAACTGTGATGAGGATACAGAGATCCTTCAGAATGATCTGGACAGGTTGGGTGAGTGAGTTAATCAATGGCAGATGCAGGATAATTTGGATAAATGTGAGGTTATTCACTTTGGAAGCAAAAAGCAAGAAGACAGATTACTATCTGAATGGCTGTAAATTGGGAGAGGGGAGTGTGCAGAGGGACCTGGGTGTCCTTGTGCACTAGTCACTGAAGGTAAGCGTGCAGGTACAGCATAGAACATAGAACATTACAGCGCAGAACAGGCCCTTCGGCCCACAATGTTGCACCGACCAGTTACAAAACAATGACCCACTCGCCTAAACCAATCCCTTTTCGTCCATAAACCTATCCACAGATCTCTTAAACGCCCCCAAACTAGGTGCATTTACAACTGCAGCTGGCAGGGCATTCCAGTCCCTCACCACCCTCTGGGTAAAGAACCTACCCCTGACATCTGTCCTATAACTACCCCCCCTTAATTTAAAGTCGTGCCCCCTCGTGCTAGCTTTCTCCATCCTAGGAAAAAGGCTATCACTATCTACCCTGTCTAAACCTCTAATAGAACATAGAACATTACAGCACAAACAGGCCCTTCGGCCCTCGAATTGCGCCGATCACATCAACCCCACCAATCTATAGACCTATCTATAATCCCCAATCCCATTAAACCCCATATACTCATCCAGAAGTCTTTTAAAAGACCCCAGCGAGTTCGCCTCCACCACCGACGACGGCAGCCGATTCCATTCACTCACCACCCTCTGAGTGAAAAACGTACCCCTAACATCACCTCTGTACTTCCCTACCCGCACCTTAAATCTGTGTCCTCTCGTAGCGACCATTTCAACCCGGGGAAATAGCCTCTGAGAGTCCACCCTATCTATTCCTCTCAACATTTTATAAACTTCTATCAGGTCGCCTCTCAACCTTCGCCTCTCCAGGGAAAAGAGTCCAGCTCCCTCAACCTATCTTCATAAGGCATGCCTCCCAGTCCAGGCAACATCCTTGTAAATCTCCTCTGCACCCTATCAATAGCTTCTACGTCTTTCCTATAGTGAGGCGACCAGAACTGCGCACAGTACTCCAAATGAAGCCTGACGAGGGTCCTGTAAAGTTGCAGCATTACCTCCCGACTCCTAAACTCAATCCCTCGATTAATGAAGGCCAGTACACCATACACCTTCTTGACCACCTCCTCCACCTGCGAGGCCGATTTAAGAGTCCTGTGAACCCGGACCCCGAGATCCTTCTGCTCTTCAACGCTACTAAGACCCCTGCCCTTAATAGTGTACTCGTTCATCCCGTTGGTTCTGCCGAAATGGACGACTACACATTTATCCGCGTTATCATCTTATATGTTTCAATGAGATCCCCTCTTAGCCGCCTTCTTTCCAGCGAAAACAACCCCAAATCTCTCAGTCTCTCCTCATAGGATCTCCCCTCCATACCAGGCAACATCCTGGTAAATCTCCTCTGCACCCTCTCCAAAGCCTCTACATCCTTCCTGTAATGTGGGGACCAGAACTGCACACAAAACTCCAAGTGTGGCCGCACCAGAGTTGTGTACAGTTGCATCATGACACTGCGACTCCTAAATTCAATCACCCTACCAATAAACGGCAAGACACCGTATGCCTTCTTAACAACCTTATCTACTTGATTCCCAACTTTCAGTTATCTATGTACACATACACCTAGGTCCCTCTGCTCCTCCACACTATTCAAAGTCCTCCCGTTAGCCCTATACTCAACACATCAGTTATTCCTACCGAAATGAATTACCTCACACTTCTCCACATTAAACTCCATCCGCCACCTCACAGCCCAGCTCTGCAACCTTTCAAGTCACCCTGCAAACTATGACACCCTTCATCACTATCTACCACACCTCCGACTTTGGTGTCATCAGCAAACTTACTAATCCACCCAACTATACCCTCATCCAGATCATTAATAAAAATTACAAACAGCAGTGGCCCCAAAACAGATCCCTGAGGCACACCACTCGTAACCGAACTCCATGACGAATATTTACCATCAACCACCACCCTCTGTCTCCTATCTGCTAACCAATTCCTGATCCAATTACCTAGATCACCCCCAATCCCATACATCTGCATTTTCTGCAGAAGCCTACCATGGTGAACCTTATCAAACGCCTTGCTAAAATCCATATACACCACATCAACTGCCTTACCCCTATCCACCTCTTTGGTCACTTTCTCAAAGAACTCGATAAGGTTAGTAAGGCACGACCTACCCGCTACAAAACCATGCTGACTGTCTCTAATCAACTCATTACTCTCCAAATAACTATAAATCCTGTCTCTAATAATCCTTTCCAAAACCTTACCCACCACAGAAGTAAGACTCACCGGTCTATAATTCCCAGGGAAGTCCCTTCTCCCCTTCTTAAACAATGGGACAACATTTGCTGTCCTCCAATCTTCCGGTACTATACCAGAGACCAACGACGACCTGAAGATCAGAGCCAGAGTCTTCGCAATCACCCCTCTTGCCTCCCAAAGAATCCTAGGGTAAACCCCATCCGGACCAGGGGACTTATCTATTTTCAAACCCTCTAAAATATCCAGCACATCCCCCGTATCAACTGCAATACTATCTATTTTACACCCCTGCACCCCAGTGTCCTCCTCAGCTACATTCATGTCCCCTTGCGTGAACACCGAAGAGAAATATTGGTTCAACGCCTCTCCAATCTCCTCCGGTTCCACACACAACTTCCCTCTACTGTCTGTAACTGGCCCTAATCTTGCCCTAACCAACCTTCTGTTCTTGACATACCTGTAAAACGCCTTAGGGTTCTCTTTAATCCTATCAGCCAAAGTCATCTCATGTCCTCTTTTAGCCCTTCTTAACTCCCTCTTCAACTCCCTCCTAGCCAATCTAAAACTTTCTAATGCACTACCTGAGCCCTCAAGCCTCATCCGAACATAAGCCTCCTTTTTCTTCCTAACCAACGAATCAACTTTTTTAGTGCACTACGGTTCCCTGGGCCTACCAAATCCTCCTTGCCTGACAGGGATATACCTATCACAGACCCGCAATAGCTGCTCCTTGAAAAATCTCCGCATCTCGGATGTTCCAGTCCCTGTAATCTCCTAGTCCAATCAATGCTTCCTAATTCTCTCCTAATAGCCTCATAATTACCCTTCCCTCAGCTGAAACTACTGACCCGAGGTTCATGCCTATCCCTTTCCATCACTAAGGTGAACGTAATCGAATTGTGGTCACTATCCCCAAAATGCACACCAACTTCCAAGTCTAGCACCTGGTCTGGCTCATTACCCAGCACCAAATCCAATATAGCCTCACCTCTAGTCGGCCTATCTACATACTGAGTCAAAAAACCTTCCTGCACACTTTGAACAAAAACTGACCCCTCTAACGAGCCAGAGCTATAGCAATTCCAATCAACATGAGTAAGTTAAAGTCCCCCATAACAATTACCCTATTACTTTCACTCCTAACAAGGATCGTCTCTGCAATCCTTTCCTCAACCTCTCTAGAACTTTTTGGAGGTCTATAAAAGACTCCCAACAGGGTGACCTCTCCTCTCCTATTTCTAATCTCCGCCCATACTGCCTCAACTGACAAGTCCTCATCAAAGTTCCTCTCTGACACTGTGATACAGTCCCTGACCAATAATGCTACCCCACCCCCCCTTCTACCTCCTTCTCTACTCCGATTAAAGCATTTGTACCCTGGGACCTGCAACATCCATTCCTGGTGGTAAAGCAGGTGGTAAAGAAAGTAAATGGTATGTTGGCCTTCATTGTGAGAGGTTTTGAGTACAGGAGCAGGGATGTGTTGTTATAATTATACAGGGGCCTTGGTGAGGCCACACCTAGAGTATTGTGTACAGTTTTGGTCTCTTTTTGTGAGGAAGGATGTTCTTGCTCTCGAGGGAGTGCAGCAAAGGTTTACCAGGCTGATTCTGGGGATGGCAAGACTGATGTATGAGGAGAGATTGACCAGGTTAGGATTGTTTTCACTGGAGTTCAGACGAATGAGGGGGAATCTCATACGGACTTATAAAATTCTAACAGGATTAGACAGGGTAGATGCAGGGAGGATGTTCCCGATGGTGGGAGAGTCCAGAACCAAGGGTCACAGTCTGAGGATTGGGGGTGGACCATTTAGGAAGGAGATGAGGAGACATTTCTTCACCCAGGGAGTGGTGAGCCTGTGGAATTCATTCCCACAGGAAGTCGTTAATGCCAAAACATTGAATGTATTGAAGAGGCAGCTGGATATTGCACTTGGGGTGAATGGGATCACAGGTTATGGGGAGAAAGCAGGATCAGGCTATTGAGTTGGATGATCAGCCATGATTGTAATGAATGGCAGAGCAGTCTTGAAGGGCTGAATGGCCTCCTCCTGCTCCTACCCTCTGTGCTTCTATATTGATATGTGCACGTGTGCATATAAAGTAAATGAGAGGATGAGAGGAAGTGAGCTGGAAATGGAAATAGATAGCAAGAGTCTCAATGGATAGTGAACAGATTGGTATTGTTGGAAAATTGGTGTTTATAAAAGTGTTTATTAAAAGGTGTGTTTTTTTGTGTTGTTATTCGATTTAAAAACGCTGGTGCTTATGGTGCCATTACACAGCCTGAAACATTGACATCAAAGACCAGGCAGCAGTTTTTACCAAGACAACAAACTGGCTTTTGAATTCAGCCAGTTAAATTTGAATCAGGCCCTTAGCTACCAGCAACCTATTAGATTTGAATTTGGTGGCTTTGGCAAGCAGAGACCAATCATATTGTGGGAAATATTGATACGTCATCAATATAAAAGAAGGGAGGGAATGACACAAAAGGAGAAAAGATGCTGAGTAACAGCTTAGTTCGACTCTCAGAGAGAGAGAGAACTGCCCCTCTCACGGTCTCTGTTATGTCTGAAAAGACATCATCTCAATACTGAAGTTAGCAAAGAAGACAGAATGTTCCAGAAGAGACAAAACCTGGTTGTAATTTAGAGAAAGTTCGATGTTTTTGTTAATGAGAGGGCCACAGCTGGAGTACTGTGTGCAGTTTTGGGCGCCGCACCTGTGCAAGGATATTTTGGCCCTGGAGGGAGTGCAGAGGAGGTTTACTCGGCTGATACCGGAGTTGAGGGGATTGAGCTATGAGGAGAGGCTGAATAAACTAGGCTTGTACTCGTTAGAGTTTAGAAGAATGAGGGGAGATCTCATTGAGACGTATAAGATGATGAATGGGATGGATAGGATAGAGGTGGAGAGACTCTTCCCGCTCAAAAAAGACAGTAGGACTAGGGGGCACAGCCTCAAGATAAAGGGGGGGGCGGTTTAGAACAGAGTTGAGGAGGAACTTCTTCACTCAAAGGGTGGTGAATCTCTGGAATTCTCTGCCCGTTGAAGTGGTGGAGGCTGCCTCGCTAAATATTTTTAAGAAACGGGTTGATGGGTTTTTGATAAGAGAAGGGATTAAGGGTTATGGGGAGAGGGCGGGAAGGTGGAGCTGAGTCACGACAGATCAGCCATGATCTTATTGAATGGCGGGGCAGGCTCGAGGGGCCAGATGGCCTACTCCTGCTCCTGTTTCTTATGTTCTTATGTTCTTAAACAGCATTCCATTACAGTCATGTTTGACTTGGTTTGTGAATAGTTTAGTTGCCTTGTTGACTGTTAGATAACTAAAGTGTTACTTACTGAATTTAGAGAGAGGGTCAGGGAGTTATTTTCATTCAACCACTAAAAGTTGTCCCATTTCACACTCACTCTTACAGATTATAGAACATAGAACATTACAGCACAGAACAGGCCCTTCGGCCCACGATGTTGCGCCGACCAGTTAAAAAACAATGACCCACTAGCCTAAACCAATCCCTTTTCGTCCATAAACCTATCCACAGATCTCTTAAATGCCCCCAAACTAGGCGCATTTACAACTGCAGCAGGCAGGGCATTCCAATCCCTCACCACCCTCTGGGTAAAGAACCTACCCCTGACATCTGTCCTGTAGCTACCCCCCCCTTAATAGGAAGAGATATTCCTCAGTGAGAATTAGATGTTAGTTCTCGGAGGGGGGATCTGCCTCTGCTTTCTACCCTCAAAGAGAGCTGGTGAGCAGTGTGAACATGAGCTCTGTCTGTCCTCATCCTCCTGATACACACTGACCTTGTTTAGGGTGTCGAAATTTGTGGATGATACCAAGATTGGGGGAACGGCAAATTGTGCAGAGGGTGTGGAGAGTCTGCAGAAGGATTTAGATAGGCTGGGCGAATGGGCCAGGAAATGGCAAATGGAATTTAATGTTGGCAAGTGTGAGGTGGTCCACTTTGGAAGGCAGAATGGTAGGAAGGACTATTACTTACATGGCGAAAAACTGCAGCAGGCGACGGTGCAGAGGGACCTCGGGGTCCTTGTGCATGAGTCGCAAAAACCCAGCTTGCAGGTGCAGCAGGTGGTCAGGAAGGCGAATGGGATGCTGGCCTTCATAGCGAGGGGGATTGAATATAAAGTAGGGAGGTCTTGCTGCAGCTGTATAGGGCATTGGTGAGGCCGCAGCTGGAGTACTGTGTGCAGTTTTGGGCGCCGCACCTGCGCAAGGATATTTTGGCCCTGGAGGGAGTGCAGAGGAGGTTTACTAGGCTGATACCGGAGTTGAGGGGGTTGAGCTATGAGGAGAGGCTGAATAAACTAGGCTTGTAGTCGTTAGAGTTTAGAAGAATGAGGGGAGATCTCATTGAGACGAATAAGATGATGAATGGGATGGATAGGATAGAGGTGGAGAGACTCTTCCCGCTCAAAAAAGACAGTAGGACTAGGGGGCACAGCCTCAAGATAAAGGGGGGGCGGTTTAGAACAGAGTTGAGGAGAAACTTCTTCACTCAAAGGATGGTGGATCTCTGGAATTCTCTGCCCGTTGAAGTGGTGGAGGCTGCCTCGCTAAATATTTTCAAGACGCGGGTTGATGGGTTTTTGATAAGAGAGGGGATTAAGGGTTATGGGGAGAGGGCAGGAAGTGGAGCTGAGCCACGACAGATCAGCCATGATCTTATTGAATGGCGGGGCAGGCTCGAAGGGCCAGATGGCCTACTCCTGCTCCTATTTCTTATGTTCTTATGTTCTTATCTGAGTTTTGTTGATTGTGGCGCAGTCTGTCTGTTCGTGTTTCCTGTGTGAGGATCCAGACTGACAGTTGGAAACTCGGACTGATGTACGGTCCCTATTAAACAGGACAGAAATCTGGAGACTGCCTCCACCCCAGTGAATTCTGGTAAATCAGTCAGGTCGTTAATATAGATTTTGTTCCATTAATTAAAGTAATTCCAGTTGGTGCAGCAGAACCGCCACCTCTCCCTCATTATCAGTTAGCTGCAGCTTAGTAAAGTCACTGCTTGTGGATAGTCAAAGAACAAAAACAGCCCGGGAAACAGGCCCTTCGGCCCAACGAGCCTGCGCTGCTTTTTTTAACATTACCAGTCCCCCCTCCACCTATGACTCTTGTCTATGCTTATGGCATTCCACATTAAGGGAAAACGAATTTAGGGACAATTTATTCCTGCCAATCAGCCTAACAGCACATCTTTGGGGTGTGGGAGGAAACCGGAGCACCCGGAGAAAACCCACGCGAGCACGGGGAGAATGCGCAAACTCCCACAGACACCGGCCCAAATCCATGTGTCTGCACAGCAATCAGCGATAGTCACTGAGCTGTCGTCTTGCCCAGTATCTGGTCCAGTTTAGGCACACACTAACAACATGAAGCACTAGGCTTTTGTCGAACATTCAAGAGCAGCCCCAGTACGACCCATCGCGTGTGTACCCCTTGTTGTACAACAAGGCGGACCGACTTAAAACCTGTGAATTAAAAGAGAAAAACATTAGTATCATTCCATATCCTTATACATTACCAGGGATGTCCCAAGGCTACTGAACCTTATTTAAAACAATCTCCTATATCCCTCCATCTCCAACTCATTCATGTGCCTGTCTAAGTCCTGGGTGAGCATTAGAAAAATAATCCGCATCAAATAATACAACATCCAAATTTTAAAAGAAAAGTGAGTTGCTGAAGAACTGTTGATGGTGAACCTGGTTCCCAATGTTGTGACTGGGAGGAGGTGAGCTCACACCTCCAGGGAGCGTCCACCCTCGTTTTCAGATCACATGAGGGGAATGTCAATCGATTTTCCTGCCTGGATTCTCCATGGAACTTTCTGGAAGTATGACCATGTTGCTGTTGTAAAAGGTCAGGTGAGTTTGGCAGCCTTATTGAAGACTTCTTGTCTCCATTGCAAAAGGAAAGTTGTTTTTTAATAAAATCGATCGATGAACCAGGAGATATTTGTGACCAGGTCAAAGAGCTGGAATTCCTCAGCTTCCTCTGAATTTTGCTCCTTCTTGCAGCGACAGATTGCTCCTTGGTCGAGGGCTCGGTCTATGATGGGTGCGGCCCGCCCTGCCCCCGAAGCTGTGATGAAATCTCGGTGAGTTCACCATCAGTATTAACTCATTCACCATTACATAAGAACATAAGAACATAAGAAATAGGAGCAGGAGTAGGCCATCTGGCCCTTCGAGCCTGCCCCGCTATTCAATAAGATCATGGCTGATCTGTCGTGGCTCAGTTCCACCTTCCCGCCCTCTCCCCATAACCCTTAATCCCCTCTCTTATCAAAAACCCATCAACCCGTTTCTTAAAAATATTTAGCGAGGCAGCCTCCACCACTTCAACGGGTAGAGAATTCCAGAGATTCACCACCCTTTGAGTGAAGAAGTTCCTCCTCAACTCCGTTCTAAACCGCCCCCCCTTTATCTTGAGGCTGTGCCCCCTAGTCCTACTGTCTTTTTTGAGCGGGAAGAGTCTCTCCACCTCTATCCTATCCATCCCATTCATCATCTTATACGTCTCAATGAGATCTCCCCTCATTCTTCTAAACTCCAACGAGTACAAGCCCAGTTTAGAACCATAGAACCCTACAGTACAGAAACAGGCCCTTCGGCCCATCGAGTCTGCACCGAACACAATCCCACCCAGACCCTATCCCCATATCCCTACACATTTACCTGCTAATCCCTCTAACCTACACATCCCAGGACACTAAGGGGTAATTTTAGCATAGCCAATGAACCTAACCCGCACATCTTTGGACTGTGGGAGGAAACCGGAGCACCCGGAGAAAACCCACGCAGACACGAGGAGAATGTGCAAACTCCACACAGGCAGTGACCCGAGCCGGGAATCGAACCCAGGACCCTGGAGCCGTGAAGCAGCAGTGCTAACCACTATGCTACCGTGCCGCCCCTCTCATTCTTTATTCAGCCTCTCCTCATAGCTCAACCCCCTCAACTCCGGTATCAGCCTAGTAAACCTCCTCTGCACTCCCTCCAAGGCCAAAATATCTTTGCGCAGGTGCGGCGCCCAAAACTGCACACAGTACTCCAGCTGCGGCCTCACCAATGCCCTATACAGCTGCAGCAAGACCTCCCTACTTTTATATTCAATCCCCCTCGCTATGAAGGCCAGCATCCCATTCGCCTTCCTGACCACCTGCTGCACCTGCAAGCTGGGTTTTTGCGACTCATGCACAAGGACGCCCAGATCCCTCTGCACCGTCGCCTGCTGCAGTTTTTCGCCCCGTAAGTAATCTTGTATGCCTCAATCAGGTCACCTCGTAACCTTCTTCTGTCTAGTGAAAATAATCTCGTCCCTCAGCCTTTCCTCATAAGACCTTCCCTCCATTCCAGGAAACATCCTGGTAAACCTCCTCTGCACCCTTTCCGATGCCTCCACATCTTTCTTATAATGCGGTGACCAGAACTGTACGCAATACTCCAAGTGCGGCCGCACCAGAGTTTTGTACAGTTGCAACATGAGGCTCTTCGAGGGCCTTTTCTTTGTTATATTTTGTATGATTACAAACTGTCCTGATGCGGGCAAGACAAAAAGCTTCAAAAATATACCATTTTCAGCAAACAAAATTACTCAAATATCCAGAGAGCGACCACTGACTGCACCCCCCCCCCCACACTCTGCTCCCTCCACCCTCCCTCCTACACCCTGCTCCCCCCACCCCCCCCCCACACCCTGCTCCCCCCACCCCCCCCCCACACCCTGCTCCCCCCACCCCCCCCCCCCCACACTCTGCTCCCTCCCTCCTACACCCTGCTCCCTCCACCCTCCCCCCCCACACTCTGCTCCCTCCACCCTCCCTCCTACACCCTGCTCCCTCCACCCCCCCCACACCCTGCTCCCCCCACCCCCCCCCACACCCTGCTCCCCCCACCCCCCCCCCCACACTCTGCTCCCTCCACCCTCCCTCCTACACCCTGCTCCACCCACCCCCCCCCCACACTCTGCTCCCTCCACCCTCCCTCCTACACCCTGCTCCCCCCACCCTCCCCCCCACACTCTGCTCCCTCCACCCTCCCTCCTACACCCTGCTCCCCCCACCCTCCCCCCCACACTCTGCTCCCCCCACCCTCCCCCCCCCACACCCTGCTCCCCCCCACCCTCCCCCCCCCACACCCTGCTCCCCCCACCCTCCCCCCCCACACTCTTCCCCCCCCACCCTCCCCCCCCACACACCCTGCTCCCTCCACCCTCCCCCCCCCACACCCTGCTCCCTCCACCCTCCCCCCCCCACACCCTGCTCCCCCCACCCTCCCCCCCCCCACACCCTGCTCCCCCCACCCTCCCCCCCCCCACGCTGCTCCCCCCACCCTCCCCCCCCACGCTGCTCCCTCCCCCCCCCCACACGCTGCTCCCCCCACCCTCCCCCCCCCACACCTGCTCCCTCCACCCTCCCCCCCCCCACACCCTGCTCCCCCCACCCTCCCCCCCCACACCCTGCTCCCTCCACCCTCCCCCCCCCACACCCTGCTCCCTCCACCCTCCCCCCCCACACCCTGCTCCCTCCACCCTCCCCCCCCACACCCTGCTCCCTCCACCCTCCCCCCCCCACACCCTGCTCCCTCCACCCTCCCCCCCCCACACCCTGCTCCCTCCACCCTCCCCCCCCCACACCCTGCTCCCTCCACCCTCCCCCCCCACACCCTGCCCCCTCCACCCTTGCCCCCCCCACACCCTGCTCCCTCCACCCTCCCCCCCCACACCCTGCTCCCTCCACCCTCCCCCCCCCCCACACCCTGCTCCCTCCACCCTCCCCCCCCACACCCTGCCCCCTCCACCCTCGCCCCCCCCCACACCCTGCCCCCTCCACCCTCGCCCCCCCACACCCTGCCCCCTCCACCCTCCCCCCCCCACACCCTGCTCTCTCCACCCTCCCCCCCCCCACACCCTGCTCCCCCCACCCTCCCCCCCACACTCTGCTCCCTCCACCCTCCCCCCCCACACCCTGCCCCCTCCACCCTCCCCCCCCCCCACACCCTGCCCTCTCCACCCTCCCCCCCCACGCTGCTCCCTCCACCCTCCCCCCCCACACCCTGCCCCCTCCACCCTTTCCCCCCCCACACCCTGCTCCCTGTTTCATTAAAGGGAAGTCGTGTCTGACAAATTTACTGGAGTTCTATGAGGATGTGTCTAGGGCAGTGGATGGAGGAGAGCCGGTGGATGTGGTCTTTCTGGATTTTCAGAAGGCGTTTGACAAGGTACCTCACAAGAGGTTATTGCAGAAGGTCAGGGGACATGGAGTTGGGGGTAGGGTGTTAGCGTGGATAGAGGATTGGTTGTCAAATAGGAGGCAGAGAGTGGGGGTCAATGGATGCTATTCGGATTGGCGGTTGGTGACTAGTGGGGTGCCCCAGGGGTCGGTGCTGGGGCCTCAGCTATTTACCATTTATATAGATGATCTGGAGGAGGGAACCGAGTGCAGGGTGTCGAAATTTGCTGATGACACCAAGATTGGGGGAAAGGCAAATTGTGCGGAGGGTGTGGAGAGTCTGCAGAAGGATCTAGATAGGCTGGGCGAATGGGCCAGGAAATGGCAAATGGAATTTAATGTTGGCAAGTGTGAGGTGGTCCACTTTGGTAGGAGGAATGGTAGGAAGGACTATTACTTACGGGGCGAAAAACTGCAGCAGGCGACGGTGCAGAGGGACCTCGGGGTCCTTGTGCATGAGTCGCAAAAACCCAGCTTGCAGGTGCAGCAGGTGGTCAGGAAGGCGAATGGGATGCTGGCCTTCATAGCGAAGGGGATTGAATATAAAAGTAGGGAGGTCTTGCTGCAGCTGTACAGGGCATTGGTGAGGCCGCAGCTGGAGTACTGTGTGCAGTTTTGGGCGCCGCACCTGCGCAAGGATGTTTTGGCCCTGGAGGGAGTGCAGAGGAGGTTTACTCGGCTGATACCGGAGTTGAGGGGATTGAGCTATGAGGAGAGGCTGAATAAACTAGGCTTGTACTCGTTAGAGTTTAGAAGAATGAGGGGAGATCTCATTGAGACGTATAAGATGATGAATGGGATGGATAGGATAGAGGTGGAGAGACTGTTCCCGCTCAAAAAAGACAGTAGGACTAGGGGGCACAGCCTCAAGATAAAGGGGGGGGCGGTTTAGAACAGAGTTGAGGAGGAACTTCTTCACTCAAAGGGTGGTGAATCTCTGGAATTCTCTGCCCGTTGAAGTGGTGGAGGCTGCCTCGCTAAATATTTTTAAGAAACGGGTTGATGGGTTTTTGATAAGAGAAGGGATTAAGGGTTATGGGGAGAGGGCGGGAAGGTGGAACTGAGCCACGACAGATCAGCCATGATCTTATTGAATGGCGGGGCAGGCTCGAAGGGCCAGATGGCCTACTCCTGCTCCTATTTCTTATGTTCTTATGTTCTTATGTTCCCTCCACCCTCCCCCCCCACACCCTGCCCCCTCCACCTTCGCCCCCCCCACACCCTGCTCCCTCCACCC
The DNA here is from genome assembly GCA_037974335.1 of Prionace glauca. NCBI lineage: Eukaryota > Metazoa > Chordata > Chondrichthyes > Carcharhiniformes > Carcharhinidae > Prionace > Prionace glauca. The sequence continues at coordinate 421,125 of CM075727.1, read as the reverse complement.
TCCCCCCCCACACCCTGCCCCCTCCACCCTTTCCCCCCCCACACCCTGCTCCCTCACCCTCCCCCCCCACACCCTGCCCCCTCCACCCTCGCCCCCCCCCACACACCCTGCCCCCTCCACCCTCGCCCCCCCACACCCTGCCCCCTCCACCCTCCCCCCCCCCCACACCCTGCTCTCTCCACCCTCGCCCCCCCCCCCCCACACCCTGCCCCCTCCACCCTCGCCCCCCCCCACACCCTGCTCTCTCCACCCTCGCCCCCCCCACACCCTGCTCCCTCCACCCTCCCTCCCTCTCCTGCCCTGCCTGATGATGTGTTTCTGTTTTTCAGCACTGTGTTTGGAGTTGTGAACCAAGATGTTACTGTCCAAACGGGCTGCTTTTAAATGTGAACGGGACATCCTGTGTTGAGAAAGCAGATTGTCCCTGTCTGGATGTGAGAATGGGGAGGAGGTACTCCCCGGGTACAGTTATACCTCGTGGTGATGGCTGCAACAACTGGTGAGTGTCACTGTGAAATATTGCTGCATTTGGGCAGTGCCTAATTGAGACAGGATTCTCCATCAGAAAATCTTGCAGTTATAGAACATAGAACATAGAACATTACAGCGCAGAACAGGCCCTTCGGCCCTCGATGTTGCGCCGACCAGTTACAAAACAATGACCCACTAGCCTAAACCAATCCCTTTTCGTCCATAAACCTATCCACAGATCTTTTAAACGCCCCCAAACTAGGCGCATTTACAACTGCAGCTGGCAGGGCATTCCAATCCCTCACCACCCTCTGGGTAAAGAACCTACCCCTGACATCTGTCCTATAACTACCCCCCCTTAATTTAAAATCGTGCCCCCTCGTGCTAGCTTTCTCCATCCGAGGAAAAAGGCTATCACTATCTACCCTGTCTAAACCTCTAATCATCTTATATGTTTCAATGAGATCCCCTCTTAGCCGCCTTCTTTCCAGCGAAAACAACCCCAAATCTCTCAGTCTCTCCTCATAGGATCTCCCCTCCATACCAGGCAACATCCTGGTAAACCTCCTCTGCACCCTCTCCAAAGCCTCTACATCCTTCCTGTAATGCGGGGACCAGAACTGCACACAATACTCCAAGTGCGGCCGCACCAGAGTAGTGTACAGTTGCATCATGACGCTGCGACTCCTAAATTCAATCCCCCTACCAATAAACGCCAAGACTCCGTATGCCTTCTTAACAACCTTATCTACTTGATTCCCAACTTTCAGGGATCTATGTACACATACACCTAGATCCCTCTGCTCCTCCACACTATTCAAAGTCCTCCCGTTAGCCCTATACTCAACGCATCTGTTATTCCTACCGAAATGAATTACCTCACACTTCTCCACATTAAACTCCATCCGCTACCTCTCAGCCCAGCTCTGCAACCTATCTAAGTCATATTGTACTCCTGCATCCCGTTGGTCCTGCCAAAATTGACCACTATACATTTATCCGTATTGAAGTCCATCTGCCACTTCTCCGCCCAGTCTTGCATCCTATCTATGTCACGCTGCAACTTCTGACATCCCTCCAGACTATCCACAACACCACCAACCTTCGTATCGTCGGCGAACTTACTTACCCATCCCTCCACTTCCTCATCCAGGTCATTTATGAATTTGACAAACAGCAAGGGTCCTAGAACAGATCCCTGGGGCACCCCTCTGGTGACTGACCTCCATGCAGAAAAAGACCCATCCACAACCACTCTCTGCCTTCTGCAGGCAAGCCAGTTCTGGATCCACAAGGCCAAAGCCCCCTTGTTGAAACAATTGTCGGAAAAACAGGATTAGACAGGGTAGATTCAGAAAGAATGTTCCCGATGGTGGGGAAGTCCAGAACTAGGGGTCATAGTTTAAGGATAAGGGGTAAACCTTTTAGAACTGAGGTGAGGAGAAATTTTTCACCCAGAGGGTGGGGAATGTGTGGAATTCACTCCCACAGAAAGGAGTTGAGGCCAAAACATTGTAATTTCAAGAAGAAATTAGATATCGCTCTTGGGGCTAAAGGGATCGAGGGATATGGGGGGAGGGGGAATCAGGATATTGAATTCGATGATCAACCATGATCAAAGTGAATGGCAGAGCAGGCTCGAAGGGCCGAATGGCCTCCCACTGCTTCTAGTTTCTATGTTTAACCCACCTGGGTCACTAATATCCTTTAAGGAAGGAAACCTGCTGTCCTTACCCGGTCTGGACTCCGTGTTTTTATGGACAAAATCCCACATGGAACACGGGATCCAGGGAATTCGATAAAGTGCATTGAAAATGGGCTCAGTTGTGGGAGACAGAGGGTGATGAGAGAAAGCTGCTTTAGTGACTGGAAGGCAGTGTCCAGTGGTGTACCACAGTGATCTGTGCTGGGTTCCCTGTTATTCATTATTTATATAAATGACATTGTTGATGATGTGGGATAGGGTTAGTAAGTTTGTGAATGACACACAGATTGGCTGGGTGGTTAACAGTGAGGTGGAGAATCTTAGGCTACAAGAAGATACAGACGGAATGGACAAATATGTGGACAAGTGGCAGATGGAATTTAACCCTGAAAAGTGCGAGGAAACTTTGGAAGGAATAATTTGGCAAGAAAGTACTCAATGAATGGTAAGACACTCGAACGCTCTGTGGAACAAAGGGATCTTGCCGTGTTTGTCCACAGACCTCTGGCAGTGGAAGGGCGTGTTAGACGGGTGGTGAAAAAGGCATACGGCACACTTGCCTTAACATAGAACATAGGACAGTATAGGCTCTTCGGCCCTTAATAAAGGCAAGTGTTCCGTATACCTTTTTCACCACCCTACGAACATGCCCTCCCACTGCCAGATATCTGTGGACAATGCTTCCACATCCCTCTTATAGTGAGGTGACCAGAACTGAACACAATATTCCAAATGTGGTCTCACCAAGGTCCGGTATAGTTGCAGCATAACCCCACGGCTCTTAAACTCAAACCCCCTGTTAATAAACACTAACACACTATAAGCCTTCTTCACGGCTCTATCCACTTGAGTGGCAACCTTCAGAGATCTGTGGATATGAACCCCAAGATCTCTCTGTTCCTCCACATTCCTCAGAACCCTGCCGTTGACCCTGTAATCCACATTCAAGTTTGTCCGACCAAAATGAATCACCTCACACTTATCAGGGTAAAACTCCATCTGCCACTTTTCGGCCAAGCTCTGCGTCCTATCAATGTCTCTTTGCAGCCTGCAAGAGCCCTCCACCTCATCCAATACTCCACCAATCTTGGTGTCATCAGCAAATTTACTAACCCACCCTTCAGCCCCCTCTTCCAAGTCATTGATATCAATCGGTCAGAACATTGAATACAGGAGTTGGGATGTCTTGTTGAAGTTGTACAAGACATTGGTAAGGCCACACTTGGAATACTGTGTACAGTTCTGGTCACCCTATTATAGAAAGGATATTATTAAACTAGAAAGAGTGCAGAAAAGATTTACTAGGATGCTACCAGGACTTGATGGATTGAGTTATAAGGAGAGGCTGGATAGACTGGGACTTTTTCTCTGGAGTGTAGGAGGCTGAAGGGTGATCTTATAGAGGTCTATAAAATAATGAGGGGCATAGATCAGCTAGATAGTCAATATCTTTTCCCAAAGGTAGGGAAGTCTAAAACTAGAGGGTACAGGTTTAAGGTGAGAGGGGAGAGATACAAAAGGGTCCAGAGGAGCAATTTTTTTCACATAGGGGGGTGAGTGTCTGGAACAAGCTGCCAGAGGTCGTAGTAGAGGCGGGTACAATTTTGTCTTTTAAAAAACATTTAGACAGTTACATGGGTACGATGGGTGTAGAGGAATATGGGCCAAATGCAGGCAATTGGGATTAGCTTAGGGGTTTAAAAAAAAGGGCAGCATGGACAAGTTGGGCCAAAGGGCCTGTTTCCCTGCTGTAAACCTCTTTGACTCTGAGTCTAATCAAGGCAGAGATTGCAAAAGCAAGGAAGTCATGTTGGAGTTGTATAGAACTTTGGTGAGGCCACAGCTGGAGTACTGTGTGCAGTTCTGGTCTCCACATTAGAGGAAGAATGTGATTACATTGAAGGGGGTGCAGAGGAGATTCACCAGGATGCTGCCTGGGATGGAACATTTCAGTTATGAAGAGAGGTTGGAGAGGCTTGGGTTGTTTTTGTTGGGACAGCGGGTGACCTGATTGAGGTGTAAAGATTGTGTGAGACATAATGTGGCGGATAGGATCAATGAAAATCCTAAAGCTTTCTACAGGTATGTCAAGAATAAAAGATTGGTTAGGGCAAGATTAGGGCCAGTCAGAGACAGCAGTGAGGAGTTGTGCGTGGAGCCTGAAGAGATAGGAGAGGCACTGAATGAGTATTTTTCGTCAGTATTCACACAGGAAAAAGTCACTGTAGTCGAGGAGAATACTGCGATACCAGGTAGTAAACTAGACGGGATTGAGGAGGTGTTAGAAATTCTTGAGAGTATGAAAATAGATAAGTCCCCTGGGCCGGATAGGATTTACCCTAGGATTCTCTGGGAGGCTAGGGAGGAGATTGCAGAGCCTTTGGCTTTGATCTTCATGTCATCATTGGCTACAGGTATAGTGCTGGAAGACTAGAGGATAGCAAATGTTGTCCCCTTGTTCAAGAAGGGGAGTAGAGACCATCCTGGGAATTATAGACCGGTGAGCCTTACTTCTGTTGTGGGCAAAGTTTTGGAAAGAATTATAAGGGATAGGATTTATAATCATCTAGAGGGAAATAAATTGATTAGGGATAGCACGGTTTTATGAAGGGTAGGTCGTGCCTCACAAACCTTATCGAGTTTTTTGAAAAGGTGACCAAAGAGGTGGATAAGGGTAAGGCAGTTGATGTGGTGTATATGGATTTTAGCAAAGCGTTTGATAAGGTTCCCCATGGTAGGCTACTGCAGAAAATGCAGATGTATGGGATTGAGGGTGAGTTAGCAGTTTGGATCAGGAATTGGCTAGCAGATAGAAGACAGAGGGTGGTGGTTGATGGGAAATATTCAACCTGGAGTTCAGTTACAAGTGGTGTACCTCAAGGATCTGTTTTGGGGCCACTGCTGTTTGTCATTTTTATAAATGACCTGGATGAGGGTGTAGAAGGATGGATTAGTAAATTTGCTGACAACACCAAAGTTGGAGGAGTTGTAGACAGTGAGGATGAATGTTACAGTTTGCAGAGGGACATAGATAAACTGCAGAGCTGGGCTAAGAGGTGGCAAATGGAGTTTAATACGGAAAAGTGTGGGGTGATTCACTTTGGTAAGAGTTACAGGAGTACAGAATATAGGACTAATGGAAGGACTGTTAGTAGTGTCGACAAGCAGAGAGATCTCGGGGTACATGTGCATAGATCCCTAAAAGTTGGCACCCAGGTAGATAAGGTTGTTAAGAAGGCGTACGGTGTGTTAGCTTTTATTGGTAGAGGGATTGAATTTCGGAGCCGTGAGGTCATGTTACAACTGTACAAAACTCTGGTGCGGCCGCACTTGGAGTATTGCGTACAGTTCTGGTCGCCGCATTATAAGAAAGATGTGGAGGCATTGGAAAGGGTGCAGAGGAGGTTTACCAGGATGTTGCCTGGTATGGTGGGAAGGTCTTATGAGGAAAGACTGAGGGACTTGAGGTTATTTTCATTGGAGAGAAGAAGGTTATGAGGTGACCTGATTGACGCATACAAGATGATCAAAGGATTGGATAGGGTGGACAGTGAGAGCCTTTTACCTCGGATGGTGATGGCTAATACAAGGGGACATAGCTTTAAATTAAGGGGTGGTAATTATAGGATGGATGTCAGAGGTAGGTTCTTTACTCAGAGGGTAGTAAGGGTGTGGAATGCCCTGCCTGCAACAGTTGTGGACTCGCCAACTTTAAAGGTGTTCAAATGGTCACTGGATAGGCATATGGATAACATTGGAATAGTTTAGGTTAGTGGGTCATTAGATTGGTTCCACTGGTCGGCGCAACATCGAGGGCCGAAGGGCCTGTACTACGCTGTAATGTTCTATGTTCATGGAAGGAATAGAACATAGAACATTACAGCGCAGAACAGGCCCTTCGGCCCACGATGTTGCACCGACCAGTTAAAAAGCAATGACCCTCTAACCTAAACCAATCCCTTTTCATCCATAAACCTATCCACAGATCTCTTAAACGCCCCCAAACTAGGCGCATTTACAACTGCAGCTGGCAGGGCATTCCAGTCCCTCACCACCCTCTGGGTAAAGAACCTACCCCTGACATCAGTCCTATAACTACCCCCCCTTAATTTAAAGCCATGCCCCCTCGTGCTAGATTTCTCCATCAGAGGAAAAAGGCTATCACTATCTACCCTTTCTAAACCTCTAATCATCTTATATGAAATGGATAAGGAGCAGCTATTCCCCTTAGTTGAAGAGGGAACTGACTGTCTTATTTCCAAATTTGCAGATGATACAGAGTTGGGTGGGAGGGGGAGCTGTGAGGGGGATACAAAGATGCTTCAGTGTGATTTGGACAGGCTGAGTGTGTGCATGGCAGATGCAGTAAAATGTGGATAAATGTGAGGTTATCCACTTTGGGAGCAATAATAGGCATTGATGGGGGGAGCTTTGGGTTTGTGTCAGATGTTTTATTTGAGTTGGGTTCTTAAATTCTATTTCTTTTCTCCACAGTTCCTGCGTAAAGGGAGAATTTACCTGCAGTAATCAACCCTGTCCTGGTGAGTATTGTTCAGTTCCTTACTGACCCCTGACATCCCCCTGACCCCTGACATCCCCCTGACCCCTGACATCCCCCTGACCCCTCACTTATATAACTGCCTTCTCAGCTCTCTGAGGTGTGGAGCCAAGGAGGTGAAGTGTTTGGAGAGATGCAGCCAGGCTCCAGGCTCCAGGCTCCAGGGGGAAGTACTCTGGTCACCTGGTGGTCACTGTTCATTGCCTCACTCACATGATCTGCTGCTCAGAGTCATTCTGATTCACACAGTCTCCTTGTAACCTCCATCATTCAGAACAGTGTTCAGTACACAGCACCCAGAGCTCAGGCTCACCCACCGAGCTCACACTCACCCCCCCCCGTTCAGGCTCACCCAGCGAGCTCACACTCACCCCCCCCGCTCACGCTCACCCCCCCCGCTCACCCCCCCCGCTCACCCCCCCCCCCCCCCCCCCCGCTCACCCCCCCCCCCGCTCACGCTCACCCCCCCCCCCCGCTCACCCACCCCCGCTCACGCTCACCCCCCCCGCTCACGCTCACCCCCCCCACTCACCCCCCCGCTCACGCTCACCCCCCCCGCTCACCCACCCCCCCCCCCGCTCACGCTCACCCCCCCCCCCCACTCACCCCCCCCCCACTCACCCCCCCCCCGCTCACGCTCAACCCCCCGCTCACGCTCACCCCCCCCCGCTCACCCCCCCCACTCACGCTCACCCCTCCCCGCTCACCCCCCCCCCCGCTCACCCTCCCCCGCTCACGCTCACCCCCCCCACTCACGCTCACCCCCCCCCGCTCACCCCCCCGCTCACGCTCACCCCCCCCCCCTGCTCACGCTCACCCCCCCCCCACTCACGCTCACCCCCCCGCTCACGCTCACCCCCCCCCCCCCCACTCACGCTCACCCCCCCCCCACCCCCCCGCTCACGCTCACCCCCCCCCCCCCCCCCCCGCTCACGCTCACCCCCCCCCCCCCCCGCTCAGGCTTACCCCACCTCCCCCTGCTCAGGCACACCCGCCCCCCGCTCAGGCTCACCACCACCCCCCCCCCTGCTCAGGCTCACCCCCCCCCCCCCCTGCTCAGGCTCACCGCCCCCCCCCCCCCCCCCCCCCCTGCTCAGGCTCACCCCCCCCCCCCCCCCCCGCTCGCTCACCCCCAACACCCTCTGCACACACTCACCCCCCAGCTCACATTCATCCTCCCTGCACAAGCTTGTTCCCTGCTCACGCTCTCCCTCTCCCCACCGCGCATGCTTGCTGTTTCTGCACACTCCACTCTGACACTCCCACTCCCACTCAGTCTCCAGCTCACTCCCTGACTAGATCTTCTCTCTCTCTCTCTGTCTGATAGTCGATGGTGGATGGTGCCTCTGGTCTCCCTGGACCCCTTGCGCCAAAACCTGTGGAGCTGAGACAACCTCACGTTATCGTTCCTGTGCCTGTCCTCAGCCCCTGCGCAATGGAACCATGTGTGAGGGAGCCCAGCAGCTGTACGGGGACATCGGCCTACAGATCATCAGGGAACGCTGCCCAACGCTGAGCTTCTGCCCAGGTTCGTAAGGGTCAAAGATCCTTCCTAACTGAACAGAGAGTGAAGGGTGAAAGTTTAAAGTTTATTTATTAATGTCACAAATAGAACATAGAACATTACAGTGCAGAACAGGCCCTTCGGCCCTCGATGTTGCGCCGACCAGTTACAAAACAATGACCCACTAACCTAAACCAATCCCTTTTCATCCATAAACCTATCCACGGATCTCTTAAACGCCCCCAAACTAGGTGCATTTACAACTGCAGCTGGCAGGGCATTCCAGTCCCTCACCACCCTCTGGGTAAAGAACCTACCCCTGACATCAGTCCTATCACTACCCCCCCTTAATTTAAAATCGTGCCCCCTCGTGCTAGCTTTCTCCATCCTAGGAAAAAGGCTATCACTATCTACCCTGTCTAAACCTCTAATCATCTTATATGTTTCAAGAAGGTCCCCTCTTAGCCGCCTTCTTTCCAGCGAAAACAACCCCAAATCTCTCAGTCTCTCCTCATAGGATCTCCCCACCATACCAGGCAACATCCTAGTAAACCTCAACTGCACCCTCTCCAAAGCCTCTACATCCTTCCTGTAATGCGGGGACCAGAACTGCACACAAAACTCCAAGTGCGGCCGCACCAGAGTTGTGTACAGTTGCATCATGACGCTGCGACTCCTAAATTCAATCCCCCTACCAATAAACGCCAAGGCACCGTATGCCTTCTTAACAACCTTATCTACTTGATTCCCAACTTTCAGGGATCTATGTACACATACACCTAGATCCCTCTGCTCCTCCACACTATTCAAAATCCTCCCGTTAGCCCTATACTCAACACATCTGTTATTCCTACCGAAATGAATTACCTCACACTTCTCCACATTAAACTCCATCCGCCACCTCTCAGCCCAGCTCTGCAACCTTTCTAAGTCTTCCTGCAAACTATGACACCCTTCCTCACAATCTACCACACCTCTGACTTTGGTGTCATCAGCAAACTTACTAATCCACCCAACTATACCCTCATCCAGATCATTAATAAAAATTACAAACAGCAGTGGCCCCAAAACAGATCCCTGATCCCTGATAGGCTTACATAAACACAGCAGTGAAGTTACTGTGAAAATCCCTGAGTTGCCACAGTCTGGTGCTTGTTCAGTTCCACTGAGGGAGAATTCAGCATGGCCAATAACACCCAACATCGTTCAGATTGTGGGAGGAAACCGGAGCACCCGGAGGAAACCCACGCAAACATGGGGAGTGGATAGAGGAGAGCCGGTGGATGTGGTCTTTCTACATTTTCAGAAGGTGTTTGACAAAGTACCTCACAAGAGGTTATTGCAGAAGGTCAGGGGACATGGAGTTGGGGGTAGGGTGTCAGCGTGGATAGAGGATTGGTTGTCAAATAGGAGGCAGAGAGTGGGGGTCAATGGGCGCTATTCGGATTGGCGGTTGGTGACTAGTGGGGTGCCCCAGGGGTCGGTGCTGGGGCCTCAGCTATTTACCATTTATATAGATGATCTGGAGGAGGGAACCGAGTGTATGGTGTCAAAATTTGCTGATGACACCAAGATTGGGGGAAAGGCAAATTGTGCGGAGGGTGTGGAGAGTCTGCAGAAGGATCAAGATAGGCTGGGTGAATGGGCCAAGAAATGGCAAATGGAATTTAATGTTGGCAAGTGTGAAGTGGTCCACTTTGGTAGGAAGAATGGTAGGAAGGACTATTACTTACGGGGCGAAAAACTGCAGCAGGCGACGGTGCAGAGGGACCTCGGGGTCCTTGTGCATGAGTCGCAAAAACCCAGCTTGCAGGTGCAGCAGGTGGTCAGGAAGGCGAATGGGATGCTGGCCTTCATAGCGAGGGGGATTGAGTATAAAAGTAGGGAGGTCTTGCTGCAACTGCACTGGTGAGGCCGCAGCTGGAGTACTGTGTGCAGTTTTGGTCGCCGCACTTGTGCAAGGATATTTTGGCCTTGGAGGGAGTGCAGAGGAGGTTTACTAGGCTGATACCGGAGTTGAGGGGGTTGAGCTATGAAGAGAGGCTGAATAAACTGGGCTTGTACTCGTTAGAGTTTAGAAGGATGAGGGGAGATCTCATTGAGACGTATAAGATGATGAATGGGATGGATAGGATAGAGGTGGAGAGGCTCTTCCCACCGCTCTTTTGACCTTTTGCGGTCAAAAGGTCCTTTTGACCGCAAAAGGTCCTTTTGCGGTCAAAAGGACCTTTTGACCGCAAAAGGTCAAAAGGTCCTTTTGACCTTTTGCGGTCAAAAAGGACCGCAAGACTAGAGGGCACAACCTCAAGATAGAACATGGAACAGAACATAGAACATTACAGCGCAGAACAGGCCCTTCGGCCCACGATGTTGCGCCGACCAGTTACAAAAACAATGACCCACTAGCCTATACCAATCCCTTTTCGTCCATAAACCTATCCACGGATCTCTTAAATGCCCCCAAACTAGGCGCATTTACAACTGCAGCAGGCAGGGCATTCCAATCCCTTAAGAGTATTGATAGGCAGAGGGATCTGGGTGTTCAGGTACACGGGTCACTGAAAGTGGCAACGTAGGTGGAGAAGGTAGTCAAGAAGGCATACGGCATGCTTGCCTTCATTGGCTGGAGTATTGAATTTAAAAATTGGCAAGTCATGTTGCAGCTTTACAGAACCTTAGTTAAACCACACTTGGAATATAGTGTTCAATTCTGGTCACCACACTACCAGAAGGTAGTGGCTTCTGAGAGGAACTCAAGTCCAGTTTGAATTCCAGCAGTGGGAAGCTTGGTCACTGATGGCAGAACAATCCCAATCAGTGATCACAAGATGATCGAAGGATTGGATAGGGTGGACAGTGAGAGCCTTTTACCTCGGATGGTGATGGCTAACACAGGGGACATAGCTTTAAATTAAGGGGTGGTAATTATAGGACGGATGTCAGAGGTAGGTTCTTTACTCAGAGGGTAGTAAGGGCGTGAAATGCCCTGCCTGCAGCAGTTGTAGACTCGCCAACTTTAAGGGCATTCAAATGGTCAGTGGATAGGCATATGGCTAACATTGGAATAGTTTAGGTTAGAGGGTCATCAGATTGGTCCCACTGGTTGGCGCAACATCGAGGGCCGAAGGGCCTGTACTGTGCTGGAATGTTAAGACCATAGAACATAGAACATTACAGCACAAACAGGCCCTTCGGCCCTCGAGTTGCGCCGATCACATCAACCCCACCAATCTATAGACCTATCTATAACCCCCAATCCCATTAAACCCCATATACTCATCCAGAAGTCTTTTAAAAGACCCCAGCGAGTTCGCCTCCACCACCGATGACGGCAGCCGATTCCATTCACTCACCACCCTTTGAGTGAAAAACTTACCCCTAACATCACCTCTGTACTTTCCTCCCCGCACCTTAAAACTGTGTCCTCTCGTAGCGACCATTTCAACCCGGGGAAATAGCCTCTGAGAATCCACCCTATCTATTCCTCTCAACATTTTATAAACTTTTATCAGGTCGCCTCTCAACCTTCGTCTCTCCAGGGAAAGAGACCCAGCTCCCTCAACCTAACTTCATAAGGCATGCCTCCCAGTCCAGGCAACATCCTTGTAAATCTCCTCTGTACCCTCTCAATAGCTTCTACGTCTTTCCTATAGTGAGGCGACCAGAACTGCGTACAAATGAGGCCTGACAAGGGTCTTATAAAGTTGCAGCATTACCTCCCGACTCCTAAACTCAATCCCTCGATTAATGAAGGCCAGTACACCATACGCCTTCTTGACCACCTCTTCCACCTGCAAGGCCGATTTAAGAGTCCTGTGGACCCGGACCCCAAGATCCTTCTGCTCTTCAATACTACTAAGACTCCTGCCCTTGATAGTGTACTCGTTCATCCCGTTGGTTCTGCCAAAATGGACGACTACGCATTTATCTGCATTGAAGTCCATCTGCCACTTCTCCGCCCATTCCTGCATCCTATTTATGTCCTGCTGCAACTTTTGACATCCTTCCAGACCATCCACAACACCACCGACCTTCGTGTCATCGGCGAACTTACTTACCCATCCCTCCACTTCCTCATCCAGGTCATTTATGAAAATGACAAACAGCAAGGGTCCTAGAACAGATCCCTGGGGCACTCCACTGGTGACTGACCTCCATTCAGAAAAAACCCATCCACAACCACTCTCTGCCTTCTGCAGGCAAGCCAGTTCTGGATCCACAAGGCCAAAGGCCCTTGGATCCCATGCCCTCTCACCTTCTTAAGAAGTCTTGCATGGGGGACCTTATCAAACGCCTTGCTGAAGTCCATGTACACTACGTCCACGGCATTTCCTTTGTCAATGTGTTCAGTCACATTATCGAAGAACTCAACTAGGCGCGTAAGGCACGACCTGCCCTTGACAAATCCATGCTGATTATTCCTGATCATGTCAAACCTCTCCAAATGCTCGTAAATCTTGTCCCTCAGAAGCCTCTCCATCAGCTTACCAACCACTGAGGTCAGACTCACCGGGCGGTAATTTCCCGGGCTATCTCTGTCCCCTTTCTTGAAAGTGGGGACTACATCCGCAATCCTCCAATCTTCCGGAACCTCTCCCGTCTCCATTGACAATGCAAAGATCATCACCAGGGGCTCTGCAATCACTTCCCTCGCCTCCCACAGTATCCTGGGGTACATCCTATCTGGTCCCGGCGACTTATCTATCTTGATAGAATTCAAAAGTTCTAACACATCCTCCTCCTTAATGTCCACGTACTCAATCTTTTCCACCTGCTGCAAGTCCATAGCAAGATCTCCCAAATCAGCTTCCACTGTGAATACTGATGCAAAGTACTCATTAAGCACCTCTGCCCTTTCTTCTGGTTCCACACAGACCTTTCCCCCCTCACCTTTTATAGGTCCTATCCTTTCCCTTCTCACCCTTTTACCTTTCACATATTTATAGAAGGCCTTGGGATTTTCCTTAATCTTACCCGCCAAGGTCTTCTCATGACCCCTTCTGGCTCTCCTAATTTCCCTTTTAAGCTCCTTTCTACAGTCCTTATACTCTTCAAGATCCTTAACCTCTCCTAGTTCCCTGAACCTTTTTGTACACCTTCCTTTTCCTCCTGACTAGGTTCAACACAGCCTTCGTGCACCACGGTTCCCGCGACCTACCAAAACCCCCTTGTCTCATCGAATGTTGTCATGCAGAGCGCCAGACAAACATTCCTTGAATATCCGCCACCTTCCTTCAGTACTTTTCCCTAAGAACGCCTCCTTCCAGTTTATTTGTCCAAGAGAGAACCATTTATGATATTGTGGTGGACAGGAGGGTGAGCTAGATGATGTGATCACTCGGTGTTGAGTTGGGAATACGGAGGAATGTGACAGAGACATTGGGAGAGCCAGTGATGTGACTGACATGGACTGCACTGGATGTGGTGAGACTAACTGCCCTGTTTAATTTCTCACTGTGCAGTGGATGGAAGCTGGAGCCCGTGGACAGCATGGTCAAGCTGTGATGGTTGCGTTGGTGTCTCAGTGCGGGCACGGAAGTGTGGCAGTCCTCCGCCCCGTTTTGGAGGCAAACAGTGTGGAGGAGAAGCGGAACAGAGCAGATTATGTCAGGACAATTCAACTGTGTGTGCAGGTTTGTACAAGAAAGTGGGAGAACTGCCACTCGGCCCAATGAGTCTGTTCCACCATTCAATCATGGCTGATATTTTTCTCCTCCCCATTCTCCTGCCTTTTCCCCATAACCCCTGATCCCCTTATTAATCAAGAACCTATCTATCTCTGTCTTAAAGACACTCAATGACTCGACCCTCCACAGCCTTCTGTGGCAAAGAGTTCCACAGATTCCCCACTCTCTGGCTGAAGAAATTCCTCCCCATCTCTGTAAAGGATCGTCCCTTTAGCCTGAGGTTGTGCCCTCTCTGGGTCTAGTTTTTCCCACTAATGGAAACATCCTCTCCACATCCACTCTATCCAGGGCCTCGCAGTATCCTGTAAGTTTCAATAAGATTCCCCCCCTCATCCTTCTAAACTCCAACGAGTACAGACCCAGAGTCCCCAACCGTTCCTCATACGACAAGCTCTTCATTCCAGGGATCATTCTTGTGAACCTCCTCTGGACCCTTTCCAAGACCAGCACATCCTTAGATATAAGAACATAAGAACATAAGAAATAGGAGCAGGAGTAGGCCATCTGGCCCTTCGAGCCTGCCCCGCCATTCAATAAGATCATGGCTGATCTGTCGTGGCTCAGTTCCACATTCCGGCCCTCTCCCCATAAAAAATCCCATCAACACGCTTATTGAAAATATTTAACGAGGCAGCCTCCACCACTTCAACGGGTAGAGAATTCCAGAGATTCACCACCCTTTGAGTGAAGAAGTTCCTCCTCAACTCCGTTCTAAAACGGCCCCCCTTTATCTTGAGGCTGTGCCCCCTCGTCCTACTGCCTTTTTTGAGCGGGAAGAGTCTCTCCACCTCTATTCTATCCATCCCATTCATCATCTTATACGTCTCAATGAGATCTCCTCTCATTCTTCTAAACTCCAACGAGTACAAGCCTAGTTCATTCAGCCTCTCCTCGTAGCTCAACCCCCTCAACTCCGATATCAGCCTAGTAAACCTCCTCTGCACTCCCTCCAAGGCCAAAATATCTTTGCGCAGGTGCGGCGCCCAAAACTGCACACAGTACTCCAGCTGCAGCCTCACCAATGCCCTATACAGCTGCAGCAAGACCTCCCTACTTTTATATTCAATCCCCCTCGCTATGAAGGCCAGCATCCCATTCGCCTTCCTGACCACCTGCTGCACCTGCGACTTTTGCGACTCATGCACAAGGACCCCGACTCATGCACTCGCCCAGCCTATCTAGATCCTTCTGCAGACTCTCACCACCCTCCGTACAATTTGTCGTTCCCCCAATCTTGGTGTCATCTGCAAATTTCGACACCCTACACTCGGTTCCCTCCACCAGATCATCTATATAAATGGTAAAAAGCTGAGGCCCCAGCACCGACCCCTGGGGCACTCCACTAGTCACCAACCGCCAATCCGAATAGCACCCGTTGACCCCCACTCTCTGCCTCCTATTTGACAACCAATCCTCTATCCACGCTAACACCCTACCCCCAACTCCATGTCCCCTGACCTTCTGCAATAACCTCTTATGAGGTACTTTGTCAAACGCCTTCTGAAAATCCAGAAAGACCACATCCACCGGCTCTCCTCTATCCACCGCCCTAGACACATCCTCATAGAACTCCAGTAAATTTGTCAGACACGACTTCCCTTTAATGAAACCATGCTGCGTCTGCTCTATCAAGCAATTCCCTTCAAGATGCCTCGCAATTTCCTCTTTAATGACGGATTCTAACATTTTACCTACCACAGACGTTAAACTAACCGGCCTATAATTCCCCGCCTTTTGCCTGGCACCCTTCTTAATCAACGGCGTAACATTAGCCGTTTTCCAATCTTCCGGCACTTCCCCGGAATCCAGCGACGTCTGGAAAATAACCACCAAGGCATCCACTATAACCTCAGCCATTTCTTTCAGAATCCTCGGATGCATTCCATCCGGTCCTGGGGACTTGTCCACAATCAGCCCCTCCAGTCTGTCGAGCACCACCTCTCTAGTAACAGTAATGTCATTAAGACCCTCCAGTCCTACCACCTTTCCATCGCTAACACCCGGCAAATTATTCACGTCCTCCTCCGTGAAGACGGAAACAAAAAAGTTATTCAATACCTGAGCCATATCGCCATCCCCTACCACTAGCTCCCCTTTCTCATCCTCTAAAGGACCAACGTTCACCCTAGCCAGCCTCTTCCTTTTTATATATCTATAAAAACTCTTGCTATCCTTTTTTATATTAAGCGCTAGCCCAGCTTCATAGTTTCTCCTACCCTCCTTTATCAACTTTTGTCAATCTTTGTTGACATTTAAACCTCTCCCAATCCTCTTCTCGCCCACTCCTCTTCGCTACTCTAAATGTCTCCGCTTTTAATTTAACACTTTCCTTCACCTCCTTCGTTATCCACGGCTTATTACCTCTTCTCCTACAGTCCTTTTTGACCATCGGAATAAATTTCTGCTGAGCACCAAGAAAGATCTCCTTAAAGATCCTCCACTGCTCCTCAGCAGACCCTCCCTCCAACGCACTCCCCCAGTCCATATTCGCCAATTCTTCTCTCATCCTACCGTACTCCCCTCTATTCAAACAAAGGACGTGTGTCCGGGAACCCACTTTCTCCTCCTCCATCTGCACCAGAAACTCTACCATACAATGATCACTCTCTCCCTCAAGGTCCCTAATTCTACCCGCCTCATTACATAGCACCAGATCCAAGATAGCTCGCTCCCTTCACAATATTCCAAATGGGGTCTGACCAGAGTCTGATCCAGCCTCAGAAGTACATCTCTGTTCTATTATTCTAACCCTCTCGACATGAATGCTAACATTGCATTTGCCTTCCTAACTGCTGACTGAACCTGCACATTAACCTTGAGAGAATCTTGAACAAGGATTCCCAAGTCCCTTTGTGTTTCTGATTTCCTAAACATTTTTCTATTTAGAAAATAATCTCTCCTTCCATTCCTCCTTCCAAAGTGCAGAACCTCACACTTTTGCCACGCTGTATTCCATCTGCCACTTCTTTGCCCACTTTCCTAACCTGTCCGAGTCTTTCTGCAGCCCCCTTGCTTCCTCAATACTCCGTGTAAAAAAAGTTTTTCCTCACACCCCTCTTAAACCTCCCACCCCTCACCTTGAATCTCTGTCCCTTTGTCACTGACCCTTCAACTAAGGGGAACAGCTGCTCCTTATCCACTCTATCCGTGCCCCTCATTATCTTGGCACAGTAAGAAGACTCACAAGGTTAAAGTCCAGCAGTTTATTTGGTAGCACTTTCGGAGCGCTGCCCCTTCATCTGGTGAGAGACTCAAATAAACCTGTTGGACTTTAACCTGGTGTTGGGAGACTTCTTACTGTGCTTATCCCAGTCCAACGCCGGCATCTCCACATCATAGAATCCCTCAGTGCAGAAGGAGGCCATTTGGTCCATCAAGTCTACAATGACACCAATCCTATCCAGGCTCTATCCCTGCTTAGTTACCTTGCTCACCCCTCTAATCTATCACATCCCGGGACACTAAAGGTCATTTTAGCATGTCCAGTCAACCTAACCTGTACATCTTTGGGCTGTGCGAGGAAACCGGAGCGGAGGAAACCCACGCAGACATGGAGAGAACGTGCAAACTCCACACAGACAGTGACCCAAGCCGGGAATCGAACCTGGGCACCTGGAGCTGTGAGGCAGCAGCACTAACCATTGTGCCACTGTGCTGCCCCATGGCTTCCTCATAATCTTGTACACCTCGATCAGGTCGTCCCTCAGTCTTCTCTGCTCCAACAAAATCAACCCAATCCTCTCCAACCTCTCCTTGTAACTTCAATGTTCCATCCCAGGCAGCATCCTGGTGAATCTCCTCTGCACCCCCTCCAGTGTAATCACATCCTTCTGATAATGTGGTGACCGGAACTGCACACAGTACTCCAGCTGTGGCCTCACCAAAGTTCTATACAACTCCAACATGATTTCCCTGCTTTTGTGATCTATACCCCGACAGAAAAAGACAAGTGTCCGATATGCCTTTATCACCATCCTACGAACATACCCTTCCGCTTTTCGAGATCTGTGGACAAACATAGCAACCTCCTTTTGTTCCTCAGAACAACCTCGTGTCCTATTATTCATTGGATACTTTCTGGACAAATTATTCCTTCCAAAGTGTATCACCTCACACTTTTCAGGGTTAAATTCCATGGACATTTATCCGTCCATTTGACCATTCCGTCTGTACCTTCTTGTAGCCCAAGACTCATTGTTAACCACACGGCCAATCTCTGTGCCATCTGCAAACTTACTAATCCTACCCATCCCACATAATCACCAATAGAACAAAGAACAGTACAGCACAGGAACAGGCCCTTCAGCCCACAAGTCTGTGCTGACGCAGGTGCCTCTCTAATCTAATATTTTCTTGCCTCTATGTGGTCCCTATCTCTCTATTTCCTGCCTATTCATGTATCTATCCAGATGCCTCTTGAACATTGTTATAGAATCTGCTTCCACCTCCTCCTCCGGCAGCGCGTTCCAGACATTGCCCACCGTCTGTGTGAAAAACTTGCCCCTTACATCTCTTTCAAACTTTCGCCCTCTCTCTTTCAACCTATCCTTCCAAGTAATTGACCCTTCGACCCTGGGGAAAAGACTCTGACTATCCATTCTAGCCAAGCCTGTCATAATCTTGTAAATCACAGAATCATAGAAACCCTTCAGTGCAGAAAGAGGCCATTTGGCCCATCGAGTCTGCATTGACCACAATTCCACCCAGGCCCTCCTCCACATCCCTACATATTTACCCGCTAATCCCTCTAACCTATGCATCTCAGGACACTAAGGGGCAATATTTCTTAGCACGGCCAATCAACCTAACCCTCCTTTAAATCTTGTCCCTCGTACCTTAAACCTGTGCCCCGTAGTAATTGTAGCTCCACATGTGGATTTCCAAGTTGCTTCTTTTGTTTGTCTCCATCACCATCATACGTCTGTTCAGAACCACTGCTGTGATTTCCTTGTCCACTGTTGTTTTCCAAATGCCCTGTAGGGTTATTGGTCTTTGGTCTGTCAATGTTATTTGTCTGTTGTACTCCTTCATCATTCCCATTCCGGTTGTGTTCGGTACAGACTCGATGGGCCAAAGGTTCTCTTTCTGCACTGTAGAGTTCTATGATAATTTATAATAATCTGTGAGGTGATCAGGACTGCACACAATATTCCAAATGTGGTCTCACCAAGGTCCTGTATAGTTGCAACATAACCCCACAGCTCTTAAACTCAAACCCCTGTTAATAAACACTAACACAATATAGAGCATCTTCACGGCTCTATCCACTTGAGTAGCAACCTTCAGAGATCTGTGAATATGAACCCCAAGATCTCTCTGTTCCTCCACATTCCTCAGAACCCTGCCGTTGACCCTGTAATCCACATTCAAGTTTGTCCTACCAAAATGAATCACCTCTCACTTATCAGGGTTAAACTCCATCTGCCACTTTTTGGCCCAGCTCTGCATCCTATCAATGTCTCTTTGCAGCCTGCGAGAGCCCTCCACCTCATCCACTACTCCACCAATCTTGGTGTCATCAACAAATTTACTAACTCACCCTTCAGCCCCCTCTTCCAAGTCATTGATAAAAATCACAAATAGCAGAGGACCCAGCACTGATCCCTGTGGTACACCGCAGGTAACTGGCCTCCAGTCTGAAAATTTTCCCTCCACCACCACCCTCTGTCTTCTATGAGAGAATCAGTTACTTATCCGATTGGCCAAATTTCCTTCTATCCCACACCTCCTTACTTTCTTCATGAGCCTACCATGGGGAATCTTATCAAACGCCTTACTAAAATCCATGTATATAACATCAACTGCTCTACCTTCATCTACACACTTAGTTACCTCCTCAAAGAATTCAATCAAATTTGAGAGGCAGGACTTACCCCTCACAAAACTGTGCTGACTATCCTGGATTAGACTGCAGCTTTCCAAATGGCCATAAATCCTAGCCCTCAGGACCTTTTCCATTAACTTACCAACAACCAAAGTAAGACTAACCGGCCTATAATTACCAGGGTCATTCCTATTTCCTCTCTTGAAGAGAGGAACAACATTTGCCACTCTCCAGTCCTCTGGCACAATTCCCGTGAAAAGTCTGACAAAACCAGGTTTTAGTCCAACCGATTTATTTGATAGTAAACTCACAAGCTTTCGAGGGGACTGCCTCTTCGTCAGGTGAATGGAGAGTTCTGGCCTCAGACAGAGCATATAAAGTACAGACAGTTTAGAGATTACTGATTAGAATGCGAATCTTTACACCTAACCTGCTGTTCAAGTCCTAAAGTGGCTGATAATGTGAGTGGAAGGAGCACTGATTACAGTTTAAAGAGATGTGTATTGTCTCCAGACAGTACAGTGAGTGAGGTTTTGCAAACCCAGGCAACTCACGGGGGTTACAGATAGTGCGACATGAACCCAAGATCCCTGTTGAGACCGTCCTCATGTGTGCGGAACTTGGCTATTAGTCTCTGCTCAGCGACTCTGCGCTGTCGTGTGTCATGAAGGCCACCTTGGAGAATGCTTACCCGAAGGTCAGAGGCTGAATGCGTTCTCCAAGCGGGTAAGCATTCTCCACGGCGGCCTTCATGACACACGACAGCGCAGAGTCGCTGAACAGAGACTGATAGCCAAGTTCCACACACATGAGGACGGTCTCAACAGGGATCTTGGGTTCATGTCGCACTATCTGTAACCCACGTGACTTGCCTGGGTTTGCAAAACCTCACTTACTGTACTGTCTGGAGACAGTACACATCTCTTTAAACTGTGATCAGTGCTCCTTCCACTCACATTATCAGCCACTTTAAGACTTGAACAGCAGGTTAGGTGTAAGGATTCGCATTCTAATCAGTAATCTCTAAACTGTCTGTGCTTTATATGCTCTGTCTGAGGCCAGAACTCTCCATTCACCTGACGAAGAGGGAGTACCCTCGAAAGCTTGTGAGTTTACTATCAAATAAATCGGTTGGACTAAAACCTGGTGTTGTCAGACTTTTTACTGTGTTTACCCCAGTCCGCCGGCACATCCACATCATGACTATCCCCAGGGACAATGAGGACCCAAAGATCAAAGCTAAAAGCTCTGCAATCTCATCTCTTGCCTCCCAAAGTATCCTAGGATGTATCCCATCTGGCCCAGGGGACTTATCCACCCTCAGGTTTTTCACAGTTGCTACTACATCTTCCCTCAGAACATCTACCTCCTCCATCCTATCAGCCTGTATCACACTCTCATCCTCAAAAACATGACCCCTCTCCTTAGTGAACAATGAAGAAAAGTATTCATTCAACGTCTCACCTATCAAGGTGAGTGCCTCAGGGATCTGTTCTGGGACCCTTGCTGTTTGTCATTTTCATAAATGACCTGGATGAGGAAGTGGAGTGATGGGTTAGCAAGTTCGCTGATGACACTAAGGTCGGTGATGTTGTGGATGGTCTGGAAGGATGGCAAAAGTTGCAGCAGGACATAGATAGGATGCAGGACTGGGCGGAGAAGTGGCAGATGGACTTCAACGCGGATAAATGCGTAGTCGTCCATTTTGGCAGAACCAACGGGATGAACGAGTACACTATCAAGGGCAGAAGTCTGAGTAGTGTTGAAGAGCAGAAGGATCTAGGGGTCCGGGTCCACAGGACTCTTAAATCGGCCTCGCAGGTGGAAGAGGTGGTCAAGAAGGCGTATGGTGTACTGGCCTTCATTAATCGAGGGATTGAGTTTAGGACTCGGGAGGTAATGCTGCAACTTTACAGGACCCTTGTCAGGCCTCATTTGGAGTACTGTGCGCAGTTCTGGTCGCCTCACTATAGGAAAGATGTAGAAGCTATTGAAAGGGTACAGAGGAGATTTACAAGGATGTTGCCTGGACTGGGAGGCATGCCTTATGAAGTTAGGTTGAGGAAGCTGGGACTCTTTTCCCTGGAGAGACGAAGGTTGAGAGGCGACCTGATAGAAGTTTACAAAATGTTGAGAGGAATAGATAGGGTGGACTCTCAGAGGTTATTTCCCCGGGTTGAAATGGTCGCTACGAGAGGACACAGATTTAAGGTGCGGGGAGGGAAGTACAGAGGTGATGTTAGGGGTAAGTTTTTCACTCAGAGGGTGGTGAGTGAATGGAATCGACTGCCGTCAGTGGTGGTGGAGGCAAACTCGCTGGGGTCTTTTAAAAGACTTCTGGATGAGTATATGGGGTTTAATGAGATTAAGGGTTATAGATAGGTCTGTAGATTGGTAGGTGTTGATGTGATCAGCGCAACCCGTGGGCCGAAGGGCCTGTTTGTGCTGTAGTGTTCTATGTTCTATCTCTTCTGACTCCATGCACAAGTTCCCACTTAATATAAAAAAGGATAGCAAGAGCTTTTATAAATATATAAAAAGGAAGAGGCTGGCTGGGGTGAACGTTGGACCCTTAGAGGATGAGAGGGGGGACTTAGTGGGGACTTAGAGGATGAGAAAGGGGAGCTAGTGGTAGGGGATGGGGATATGGCTGCGGTCTTCAATAACTTTTTTGTTTCGGTCTTCACGGAGGAAGACGTGAATAATTTGCCGGGTGTTAGCAATGGAAAGGTGGTAGGACTGGAGGGTCTCAATGACATTGTTGTTACTAGAGAGGTGCTCGACAGACTGGAGGGGCTGATTGTGGACAAGTCCCCAGGACCGGATAGAATGCATCCGAGGGCTCTGAAAGAAATGGCGGAGGTGATAGTGGATGCCTTGGTGGTTATTTTCCAGACGTCGCTGGATTTCGGGGAAGTGTCGGAAGATTGGAAAACAGCTAATGTTACGCCGTTGTTTAAGAAGGGTGCCAGGCAAAAGGCGGGGAGTTATAGGCTGGTTAGTTTAACGTCTGTTGTAGGTAAAATGTTAGAATCCGTCATCAAGGAGGAAATAGCGAGGCATCTTGAGGGGAATTGTTTGGTAGAGCAGACGCAGCACGGTTTCGTTAAGGGGAAGTCGTGTCAGACAAATTTACTGGAGTTCTATGAGGATGTGTCTAGGGCGGTGGATAGAGGAGAGCCGGTAGATGTGGTCCTTTCTGGATTTTCAGAAGGCGTTTGACAAGGTACCTCACAAGAGGTTATTGCAGAAGGTAAGGAGGCATGGAGTTGGGGGTAGGGTGTTAGCGTGGATAGAGGATTGGTTATCAAATAGGAGGCAGAGAGTGGGGTTTAATGGGTGCTATTCGGGTTGGCGGTTGGTGACTAGTGGAGTGCCCCAGGGGTCGGTGCTGGGGCCTCAGCTATTTACCATTTATATAGATGATCTGGAGGAGGGAACCGAGTGTAGGGTGTCGGAATTTGCTGATGACACCAAGATTGGTGGAACGGCAAATTGCGCGGAGGGTGTGGAGAATCTGCAGAAGGATCTAGATAGGATGGGCGAATGGGCCAGGAACTGGCAAATGGAATTTAATGATGGCAAGTGTGAGGTGGTCCACTTTCGAAGGAAGAATGGTAGGAAGGACTATTACTTACATGGTGAAAAACTGCAGCAGGCGACGGTGCAGAGGGACCTCGGGGTCCTTGTGCATGAGTCGCAAAAACCCAGCCTGCAGGTGCAGCAGGTGGTCAGGAAGGCGAATGGGATGCTGGCCTTCATAGCGAAGGGGATTGAATATAAATGTAGGGAGGTCTTGCTGCGGCTGTATAGGGCATTGGTGAGGCTGCAGCTGGAGTACTGTGTGCAGTTTTGGGCGCCGTACTTACGCAAGAATATTTTGGCCTTGGAGGGAGTGCAGAGGAGGTTTACTAGGCTGATATCGGAGTTGAGGGGGTTGAGCTATGAGGAGAGGCTGAATAAACTAGGCTTGTACTCATTGGAGTTTAGAAGAATGAGGGGAGATTTCATTGAGACGTATAAGATGATGAATGGGATGGATAGGATAGAGGTGGAGAGACTCTTCCCGCTCAGAAAGGACAGTAGGACTAGGGGGCACAGCCTCAAGATAAAGGGGGGGCGGTTTAGAACGGAGTTGAGGAGGAACTTCTTCACTCAAAGGGTGGTGAATCTCTGGAATTCTCTGCCCGTTGAAGTGGTGGAGGCTGCCTCGCTAAATATTTTTAAGAAACGGGTTGATGGGTTTTTGATAAGAGAAGGGATTAAGGGTTATGGGGAGAGGGCGGGAAGGTGGAACTGATCAGCCATGATCTTATTGAATGGCGGGACAGGCTCGAAGGGCCAGATGGCCTACTGCTGCTCCTATTTCTTATGTTCTTATGTTCTTAGACAGCTGCAATATGATTTTCCAATTCCTATTCTCAACACCCCGGCTGATGAAGGCCAGCATGCCACACGCCTTCTTGACCACCTTGTCCATCTGAGTTGCCACCTTCAGGGACCTGTGGATCTGTACACCTAGATCCCTCTGTGCTAATATTTCTACAGGGTCAAACAATTTACGGTATACTTTCATTCTGCAATAGACCAATAATAACATCACCTTACATTTGTCTGGGTTAAATTCTACCTGCCACTTTTCGGACCAGGTCTCGAGGGTAATTTGGCTAGCCTCTGGATTCCTATCATATTGGCTCCTCTCAGAATCCCTACCACATTAGAAACATAGAAAAACTGCAGCACAATACAGGCCCTTCGGCCCACAAAGTTGTGCTGAACATGAATATAGCTGAGGGGGACACTGGGTTGCAGGGTGTAAAATAGACAGTATTACGGTTGATAAGGGGGATGTGCTGGATATTCTTGAGGGGTTGAAAATAGATAAGTCCCCTGGTCCGAATGGGATCTACCCTAGGATTCTCTGGGAGGCTAGAGAGGTGATTGCAGAGCCTCTGGCTCTGATCTTCACGTCATCATTGGTCTCTGGTGTAGTCCCGGAGGATTGGAGGATAGCGAATGTTGTCCCATTGTTTAAGAAGGGGAACAGAGACTTCCCCGGGAATTATAGACCGGTGAGTCTTACTTCTGTTGTGGGCAAGGTTTTAGAAAAAATTATTAGGGATAGGATTTATAGTTATTTGGAGTGTAATGAATTGATTAGAAATAGTCAGCATGGTTTTGTAGCGGGTAGGACGTGCCTTACTAACCTTATTGAGTTTTTTGACAAGGTGACCAAAGAGGTGGATAGGGGTAAGGCAGTGGACGTGGTGTATATGGATTTTAGTAAGGCGTTCGATAAGGTTCACCATGGTAGACTTCTGCAGAAAATGCAGATGTATGGGATTGTGGGTAATCTAGGAAATTGGATCAGAAATTGGCTATCAGATAGGAGACAGAGGGTGGTGGTTGATGGTAAATATTCATCATGGAGTTCGGTTACGAGTGGTGTGCCTCAGGGATCTGTTTTGGGGCCACTGCTGTTTGTAATCTTTATTAATGATCTGGATGAGGGTATAGTTGGGTGGATTAGTAAATTTGCTGATGACACCAAAGTCGGAGGTGTGGTAGATTGTGAGGAAGGGTGTCATAGTCTGCAGGGAGACTTAGATAGGTTGCAGAGCTGGGCCGAGAGGTGGCAGATGGAATTTAATGCGGAGAAGTGTGAGGTAATTCACTTCGGTAGGAGCAACAGATGTGTCGAGTATAGGGCTAACGGGAGAACTTTGAATAGTGTGGATGAACAGAGGGATCTAGGTGTATGTGTACATAGATCCCTGAAAGTAGGGAATCAAGTAGATAAGGTTGTTAAGAAGGCGTACGGTGTCTTGGCGTTTATTGGTAGGGGGATTGAATTTAGGAGTTGCAGCGTCATGTTGCAACTGTACACTACTCTGGTGCGGCCGCACTTGGAGTTTTGTGTGCAGTTCTGGTCCCCACATTACAGGAAGGATGTGGAGGCTTTGGAGAGGGTGCAGAGGAGGTTTACTAGGATGTTGCCTGGTATGGAGGGGAAATCCTATGAGGAGAGACTGAGGGATTTGGGGTTGTTTTCGTTGGAAAGAAGGCGGCTAAGAGGGGATCTTATTGAAACATATAAGATGATTAGAGGTTTAGATAGGGTGGACAGTGATAGCCTTTTTCCTCGGATGGAGAAAGCTAGCACGAGGGGGCATGGCTTTAAATTAAGGGGGGGTAGTTATAGGACTGATGTCAGGGGTAGGTTCTTTACCCAGAGGGTGGTGAGGGACTGGAATGCCCTGCCTGCTGCAGTTGTAAATGCACCTAGTTTGGGGGCGTTTAAGAGATCTGTGGATAGGTTTATGGACGAAAAGGGATTGGTTTAGGCTAGTGGGTCATTGTTTTTGTAACTGGTCGGCGCAACATCGTGGGCCGAAGGGCCTGTTCTGCGCTGTAATGTTCTATGTTCTATGTCCCTACCTTAGAGATTACTAGGCTTATTTCTAACCCTCTATCTTACGAAGTTCCATGTACTTATCTAAAAATCTCTTAAAAAACCCTATCGAATCCACCTCCACCATTGTTGCCAGCAGCCGATTCCACTCAGCCACCGCCCTCTGAGTGGAAAAACTTTCCCCTCACATCTCCTCTGTACCTGTTCCCCAGCACCTTAAACCTGTGCCCTCTTGTGGCAGCCATTTCAGCCCTGGGAAATAGCCTCTGAGTATCCACTTGATCAATATCTCTCAACATCTTATACACCACTATCAGGTCACCTCTCATCCTTTGTCTCTCCAGGGAGAAGAGTCCCAGCTCCCTCAACCTATCTTCATAAGGCATGCCTCCCAGTCCAGGCAACATCCTTGTAAATCTCTTCTGCACCCTTTCAATAGCTTCTACGTCTTTCCTATAGTGAGGCGACCAGAACTGCGCACAGTACTCCAAAGGGTCTTATAAAGCTGTAACATTATCTCCCGATTCCTAAACTCAATCCCTCGATTAATGAAGGCCTGTACACCATACGCCTTCTTGACCACATCCTCTACCTGTGAGACCAATTTGAGAGTCCCGGACCCCAAGATTCTTCTGAACTTCCACACTGCCAAGAGTCCCACCATTAATATTATATTCTGATTCTTTGTTAATCCTTCCCAGGATCCCTCACTGGCCCCTTATCACACTGCTCTTTCCCTGGATTCTCTCCAGACCCTTCAGTTTAGTTTAGTGATGGGTTTTTTGGGAATGGGTTTTCAATGTGGTTGGAATGTGGTTAAGGTTGTGGGAATGGGAGCCGAACTGCAAGGATTTGGGAATGTGGTTCTGATCCAGATTTACTCGTGGTGATTGCTCTGCATTAACAGATTGTTCTGGAGATCAAATCTTCCTGCCCTGCGGACACTCGTGTCCCCGTTCGTGTGACGATCTCTCTCCAGATGTGCTCTGCCTGGATGATGACCTTCGCTATCCTGATTCCAGTTTGAAGTGCCGACCATCCTGTGGCTGTCCAGCTGACTTGCTTCTCCTGAACGGATCATGTGTTTCCCGGGATGAGTGTCACTGCAAATCTCGAGGTAAATGACAACGAGATCACAACATGGTCAACAATGCCTTTCTCCTCATTAGGCCTGGAATACTCTGACCGAGGAAATTCTCCTCAACACATTTCCAAAATTCCTGTCTTCCTTTTCCCCAACACTATCCCGATCGTAGCCAATCAGGTAGTGGCCTCAATTACCTGGCTAATCCAGAGCCCCTCCCCCCCCGGCTAATCCAGAGCCCCTCCCCCCCCAGCTAATCCAGAGCCCCTCCCCCCCCGGCTAATCCAGAGCCCCTCCCCCCCCAGCTAATCCAGAGCCCCTCCCCCCCGGCTAATCCAGAGCCCCTCCCCCCCCAGCTAATCCAGAGCCCCTCCCCCCCCAGCTAATCCAGAGCCCCTCCCCCCCCCGGCTAATCCAAAGCCTCCCCCCCCAGCTAATCCAGAGCCCACCCCCTGGCTAATCCAGAGCCCCTCCCCCCCCCGGCTAATCCAGAGCCCCTCCCCCCCGGCTAATCCAGAGCCCCTCCCCCCCCGGCTAATCCAGAGCCTCTCCCCCCCGGCTAATCCAGAGCCCCTCCCCCCCCCGGCTAATCCAGAGCCCCTCCCCCACCCCCCGGCTAATCCAGAGCCCCTCCCCCCCGGCTAATCCAGAGCCCCTCCCCCCCGGCTAATCCAGAGCCCCTCCCCCCCGGCTAATCCAGAGCCCCTCCCCCCCCGGGTAATCCAGAGCCCCTCCCCAACCCCCCGGGTAATCCAGAGCCCCTCCCCCCCCGGCTAATCCAGAGCCCCTCCCCCCCCGGCTAATCCAGAGCCCCTCCCTCACCCCCCGGCTAATCCAGAGCCCCCCCCCCCCGGCTAATCCAGAGCCCCTCCCCCCCGGCTAATCCAGAGCCCCTCCCCCCTGACTAATCCAGAGCCCCTCCCCCCCGGCTAATCCAGAGCCCCTCCCCCCCCAGCTAATCCAGAGCCCCTCCCCCCCCCCGGCTAATCCAAAGCCTCCCCCCCCAGCTAATCCAGAGCCCCCCCCCACCCCCCGGCTAATCCAGAGCCCCTCCCCCCCCCGGCTAATCCAGAGCCCCTCCCCCCCCAGCTAATCCAGAGCCCCTCCCCCCCCGGCTAATCCAGAGCCTCCCCCCCCTCCCCCCCCAGCTAATCCAGAGCCCCCCCCCCCACCCCCCGGCTAATCCAGAGCCTCCCCCCCTCCCCCCCCCCAGCTAATCCAGAGGCCCCCCCCCCACCCCCCGGCTAATCCAGAGCCTCCCCCCCTCCCCCCCCCCAGCTAATCCAGAGCACCCCCCCACCCCCCGGCTAATCCAGAGCCTCCACCCCCCCCACCCCCCGGCTAATCCAGAGCCTCCACCCCCCCCACCCCCCCCCCCCGGCTAATCCAGTGCACCCCCCCAGCTAATCCAGAGCCCCTCCCCCCCCGGCTAATCCAGAGCCTCCCCCCCCACCCCCCGGCTAATCCAGAGCCTCACCCCCTCCCCCCCCCCCCGGCTAATCCAGAGCCTCCCCCCCCACCACCCCCCCGGCTAATCCAGAGCCTCCCCCCCCTCCCCCCCCGGCTAATCCAGTGCACCCCCCCCAGCTAATCCAGAGCCCCTCCCCCCCCAGCTAATCCAGAGCCCCTCCCCCCCGGCTAATCCAGAGCCTCCCCCCCCACCCCCCGGCTAATCCAGAGCCCCCCCCCCACCCCACGGCTAATCCAGAGCCTCCCCCCTCCCCCCCCCCCCAGCTAATCCAGAGCACCCCCCCACCCCCCGGCTAATCAAGAGCCTCCACCCCCCCCACCCCCCCGGCTAATCCAGTGCACCCCCCCAGCTAATGCTCTGGTTAAAATCTCACCATCAGTGGTTAATGATTTGGTTTTTGGGTGGGTTTGACCAGACCTCAATACTCCCAACACTGGATATTGTAAATTGTGTTAACTTTATGAAGGTGCAAACACATATGAAGTTAGAACATAGAACATAGAACATTACAGCACAAAGGTGTGTGGGTTAGGTACATTGACCATGCTAAATTGCCCCTTAGTATCCTGGGATGCATAAATTAAGGAGATTGGTGGGGTAAATATGTGGCGTTATGGGGATAGGGCATAGGTGGGATTGTTGTCGATGTAGACTTGATGGGCTGAATGGCCTATTTCTGCACTGTAGGGATTTTTTGATTCTATTTTCTAGAACAAACATTAAAATTAGGAGTAGGAATAGGAACACACTCACCTCAGAGTTCTTCCTGAGTTGGGGGTAGGGTGTTAGCGTGGATAGAGGATTGGTTGTCAAATAGGAGGCAGAGAGTGGGGGTCAATGGATGCTATTCGGATTGGCGGTTGGTGACTAGTGGGGTGCCCCAGGGGTCGGTGCTGGGGCCTCAGCTATTTACCATTTATATAGATGATCTGGAGGAGGGAACCGAGTGCAGGGTGTCGAAATTTGCTGATGACACCAAGATTGGGGGAAAGGCAAATTGTGCGGAGGGTGTGGAGAGTCTGCAGAAGGATCTAGATAGGCTGGGCGAATGGGCCAGGAACTGGCAAATGGAATTTAATGTTGGCAAGTGTGAGGTGGTCCACTTTGGTAGGAGGAATGGTAGGAAGGACTATTACTTGCGGGGCGAAAAACTGCAGCAGGCGACGGTGCAGAGGGACCTCGGGGTCCTTGTGCATGAGTCGCAAAAACCCAGCTTGCAGGTGCAGCAGGTGGTCAGGAAGGCGAATGGGATGCTGGCCTTCATAGCAAAGGGGATTGAATATAAAAGTAGGGAGGTCTTGCTGCAGCTGTATAGGGCATTGGTGAGGCCGCAGCTGGAGTACTGTGTGCAGTTTTGGGCGCCGCACCTGCGCAAGGATGTTTTGGCCCTGGAGGGAGTGCAGAGGAGGTTTACTCGGCTGATACCGGAGTTGAGGGGATTGAGCTATGAGGAGAGGCTGAATAAACTAGGCTTGTACTCGTTAGAGTTTAGAAGAATGAGGGGAGATCTCATTGAGACGTATAAGATGATGAATGGGATGGATAGGATAGAGGTGGAGAGACTGTTCCCGCTCAAAAAAGACAGTAGGACTAGGGGGCACAGCCTCAAGATAAAGGGGGGGCGGTTTAGAACAGAGTTGAGGAGGAACTTCTTCACTCAAAGGGTGGTGAATCTCTGGAATTCTCTGCCCGTTGAAGTGGTGGAGGCTGCCTCGCTAAATATTTTTAAGAAACGGGTTGATGGGTTTTTGATAAGAGAGGGGATTAAGGGTTATGGGGAGAGGGCGGGAAGATGGAACTGAGCCACGACAGATCAGCCATGATCTTATTGAATGGCGGGGCAGGCTCGAAGGGCCAGATGGCCTACTCCTGCTCCTATTTCTTATGTTCTTATTTCTTATTCTCTCACCTTCCTTTGTGTTTTCTTTCTGGGTGGGTGTGGGGTTGGGGATGTACAATCCTCTCGATCATCCTGCTTATCTTCCCAACTCTGGATATAGTTTGGAAATGCTCTATCTGAGTTTACCGGTCTATGGATCAAATCAAAAGGCTCGTTTAAACACACTCAGATCACAGGAAGAGAGTTTCCAAAGGTCACCTGGATTGGCCATGATCAGTACACGGGGTTACGGGATCGGGTGAAGCAGACGGCCTGGGTGAGATGCTCTTTTGGAGACTTGATGGGCCATATGGCTTCTTTTTGCATTGGAACATTGCAAAAGGCCAAAGACGGAGATGTGAGTGGAAGCAGGGTGGTGAAATGGCGAGCGACAAGAAAGTCAGGGTCCTGCTTACAGACTGAAGGTGTTCAGCAGAGGGGTCACCCAGTCTGCTTTTAGTTTCTCCGGTGTAGAGTAGACTCACTGTGAGCAGCGACTGCAATAGACCAGATGGAAGGAGGTGCAAGTGAAAAGGGTGTTTAGGGACAGTGAACAGGGACGAGGTGAAGGGGCAGGTGTTGCACCTTCTGCGATTGGATTGGAAGGTTCTGTGGACAGAGGGTGAGGCGTTGGGTGTGTTGGAGAAGTGGACCAGGGTGTCCGGGGGAGAACGATCCCTGTGGAATGCTGACGGGGGATGCAGGGAAGATGCGTAAGGTTGTGGTGTCATGCTGGAGTTGGCGGAAATGGCGGAGAATGATCGTTTGTATGTGGAGGCTGACGGGATGAAAAGTGAGGAAATGGGGTGTCTATCCAGGTTCTGGGAGCAGCGGGGCGGGGGTGTGGGCAGTGATCCAGGAGATGGGTTGGACATGGTTGACGGTCCTGCCAATCATGGTGGATGAAGGAAGACACTGAGGAAGAAGGAAGACATATCGGCAGCGCCATTTTGGAAAATGGCTTCATGGGATCAGATGGAGGTGAAGGAACTGAGAGAATGGGATGGAATCCTTACTGAGTGTAACGTGTAAAGAATTTTAATCGAGGTAGTTGTGGGAATTGGTGAGCTTGTAATGGATACTGATGGACAGTCTATCACCAGAAATGGAGACAGTGAGAACATAGAACATTACAGCACAGTACAGGCCCTTCGGCCCTCGATGTTGCGCCGACCAGTGGAACCAATCTAATGACCCTCTAACCTAAACTATTCCAATCTTATCCATATGCCTATCCACTGACCATTTCTAGAACATAGAACATAGAACATTACAGCACAAACAGGCCCTTCGGCCCTCGAGTTGCGCCGATCACATCAACCCCACCAATCTATAGACCTATCTATAACCCCCAATCCCATTAAACCCCATATACTCATCCAGAAGTCTTTTAAAAGACCCCAGCGAGTTCGCCTCCACCACCGACGACGGCAGCCGATTCCATTCACTCACCACCCTCTGAGTGAAAAACTTACCCCTAACATCACCTCTGTACTTCCCTCCCCGCACCTTAAATCTGTGTCCTCTCGTAGCGACCATTTCAACCCGGGGAAATAGCCTCTGAGAGTCCACCCTATCTATTCCTCTCAACATTTTATAAACTTCTATCAGGTCGCCTCTCAACCTTCGCCTCTCCAGGGAAAAGAGTCCCAGCTCCCTCAACCTATCTTCATAAGGCATGCCTCCCAGTCCAGGCAACATCCTTGTAAATCTCCTCTGCACCCTTTCAATAGCTTCTACGTCTTTCCTATAGTGAGGCGACCAGAACTGCGCACAGTACTCCAAATGAGGCCTGACGAGGGTCCTGTAAAGTTGCAGCATTACCTCCCGACTCCTAAACTCAATCCCTCGATTAATGAAGGCCAGTACACCATACGCCTTCTTGACCACCTCCTCCACCTGCGAGGCCGATTTAAGAGTCCTGTGAACCCGGACCCCGAGATCCTTCTGCTCTTCAACGCTACTAAGACCCCTGCCCTTAATAGTGTACTCGTTCATCCCGTTGGTTCTGCCGAAATGGACGACTACACATTTATCCGCGTTGAAGTCCATCTGCCACTTCTCCGCCCATTCCTGCATCCTATCTATGTCCTGCTGCAACTTTTGACATCCTTCCAGACCATTCACAACACCGCCGACCTTCGTGTCATCAGCGAACTTGCTAACCCATCCCTCCACTTCCTCATCCAGGTCATTTATGAAAATGACAAACAACAAGGGTCCCAGAACAGATCCCTGGGGCACCCCACTGGTGACTGACCTCCATTCCGAAAAAGACCCATCCACAACCACTCTCTGCCTTCTGCAGGCAAGCCAGTTCTGGATCCACAAGGCCAAAGGCCCTTGGATCCCATGCCCTCTCACCTTCTCAAGAAGTCTTGCATGGGGGACCTTATCAAAAGCCTTGCTGAAGTCCATGTACACTACGTCCACGGCA
This sequence comes from Prionace glauca, assembly GCA_037974335.1. Taxonomy (NCBI): domain Eukaryota; kingdom Metazoa; phylum Chordata; class Chondrichthyes; order Carcharhiniformes; family Carcharhinidae; genus Prionace; species Prionace glauca. The sequence goes on along the minus strand of CM075727.1, from coordinate 388,093 downwards.
CTTCCTTCGTCAATGTGTTCAGTCACATTATCGAAGAACTCAACTAGGCTCGTAAGGCACGACCTGCCCTTGACAAATCCATGCTGACTATTCCTGATCATGTCAAACCTCTCCAAATGCTCGTAAAGGGCATTGGTGAGGCCGCAGCTGGAGTACTGTGTGCAGTTTTGAGCGCCACACCTGCGCAAAGATATTTTGGCCTTGGAGGGAGTGCAGAGGAGGTTTACTAGGCTGATACCGGAGTTGAGGGGGTTGAGCTATGAGGAGAAGCTGAATAAATTAGGCTTGTACTCATTGGAGTTTAGAAGAATGAGGGGAGATCTCATAGAAAATAGAACATAGAACATTACAGCACAAACAGGCCCTTCGGCCCTCGATTTGTGCCGATCTCATCAACCCCACCAATCTATAGACCTATCTATAACCCCCAATCCCATTAAACCCCATATACTCATCCAGGAGTCTTTTAAAAGACCCCAGCAAGTTCGCCTCCACCACCGACGACGGCAGCCGATTCCAATCACTCACTACCCTCTGAGTGAAAAACTTACCCCTAACATCACCTCTGTACTTCCCTACCCGCACCTTAAATCTGTGTCCTCTCGTAGCGACCATTTCAACCCGGGGAAATAGCCTCTGAGAATCCACCCTATCTGTTCCTCTCAACATTTTATAAACTTCTATCAGGTCGCCTCTCAACCTTCGCCTCTCCAGGGAAAAGAGTCCCAGCTCCCTCAACCTATCTTCATAAGGCATGCCTCCCAGTCCAGGCAACATCCTTGTAAATCTCCTCTGCACCCTTTCAATAGCTTCTACGTCTTTCCTATAGTGAGGCGACCAGAACTGCGCACAGTACTCCAAATGAGGCCTGACGAGGGTCCTGTAAAGTTGCAGCATTACCTCCCGACTCCTAAACTCAATCCCTCGATTAATGAAGGCCAGTACACCATACGCCTTCTTGACCACCTCCTCCACCTGCGAGGCCGATTTAAGAGTCCTGTGAACCCGGACCCCGAGATCCTTCTGCTCTTCAACGCTACTAAGACCCCTGCCCTTAATAGTGTACTCTGCCGAAATGGACTACTACACATTTATCCGCGTTGAAGTCCATCTGCCACTTCTCCGCCCATTCTTGCATCCTATCTATGTCCTGCTGCAACTTTTGACATCCTTCCAGACCATCCACAACACCGCCGACCTTCGTGTCATCAGCGAACTTGCTAACCCATCCCTCCACTTCCTCATCCAGGTCATTTATGAAAATGACAAACAACAAGGGTCCCAGAACAGATCCCTGGGGCACCCCACTGGTGACTGACCTCCATTCCGAAAAAGACCCATCCACAACCACTCTCTGCCTTCTGCAGGCAAGCCAGTTCTGGATCCACAAGGCCAAAGGCCCTTGGATCCCATGCCCTCTCACCTTCTCAAGAAGTCTTGCATGGGGGACCTTATCAAAAGCCTTGCTGAAGTCCATGTACACTACGTCCACGGCACTTCCTTCGTCAATGTGTTCAGTCACATTATCGAAGAACTCAACTAGGCGCGTAAGGCACGACCTGCCCTTGACAAATCCATGCTGACTATTCCTGATCATGTCAAACCTCTCCAAATGCTCGTAAATCTTGTCCCTCAGAAGCCTCTCCATCAGCTTACCAACCACTGAGGTCAGACTCACCGGGCGGTAATTTCCCGGGCTATCTCTGTTCCCTTTCTTGAAAATAGGGACTACATCCGCAATCCTCCAATCTTCCGGAACCTCTCCCATCTCCATTGACGACGCAAAGATCATCGCCAAGGGCTCTGCAATCACTTCCCTGGCCTCCCACAGTATCCTGGGGTACATCCCATCTGGTCCCGGCGACTTATCTACCTTGATAGAATTCAAAAGTTCTAACACATCCTCCTCCTTAATGTCCACGTACTCAATCTTTTCCACCTGCTGCAAGCCCATAGCAAGATCTCCCAAATCAGCTTCCACTGTGAATACTGATGCAAAGTACTCATTAAGCACCTCCGTCATTTCTTCTGGTTCTACACAGACCTTTCCCCCTTCATCTTTTATAGGTCCTATCCTTTCCCTTCTCACCCTTTTACCTTTCACATACTTATAGAAGGCCTTGGGATTTTCCTTAATCTTACCCGCCAAGGTCTTCTCATGACCCCTTCTGGCTCTCCTAATTTCCCTTTTAACCTCCTTTCTACAGTCCTTATATTCTTCAAGATCCTTAACCTCTCCTAGTTCCCTGAACCTTTTGTACACCTTCCTTTTCCTCCTGACTAGGTTCAACACAGCCTTCGTGCACCACGGCTCCCGAAACCTACCAAAACCCCCTTGCCTTATCGGAACATTGTCATGCAGAGCGCCAGACAAACATTCCTTGAATATCCGCCACCTTCCTTCGGTACTCTTCCCTAAGAATGCCTCCTTCCAGTTTATTTGTCCAAGTAACTTCCTGACTTCCTATCTCATTGAAATGTATAAGATGATGAATGGGATGGATAGGATAGAGGTGGAGAGACTCTTCCCGCTCAAAAAAGACAGTAGGACTAGGGGGCACAGCCTCAAGATAAAGGGGGTGGGTGGTTTAGAACGGAGTTGAGGAGGAACTTCTTCACTCAAAGGGTGGTGAATCTCTGGAATTCTCTACCCGTTGAAGTGGTGGAGGCTGCCTCGCTAAATATTTTTAAGACGCGGGTTGATGGGTTTTTGATAAGAGAGGGGATTAAGAGTTATGGGGAGAGGGCGGGAAGGTGGAGCTGAGCCACGACAGATCAGCCATGATCTTATTGAAAGGCGGGGCAGGCTCGAAGGGCTAGATGGCCTACTCCTGCTCCTATTTCTCAGGTTCTAATGTGGGGACCAGAACTGCACACAGTACTCCATGTGCGGCCGCACCAGAGTTGTGTACAGTTGCAACATGACGCTGCGAGTCCTAAATTCAATCCCCCTACCAATAAACGCCAAGACACCGTATGCCTTCTTAACAACCTTATCTACTTGATTCCCAACTTTCAGGGATCTATGTACACATACACCTAGATCCCTCTGTTCATCCACACTATTCAAAGTCCTCCCGTTAGCCCTATACTCAACACACCTCTCGTAGCGACCATTTCAGCCCTGGGAAATAGCCTCCGAGAGTCCACCCTATCTATTCTTCTCAACATTTTATAAACCTCTATCAGGTCGCCTCTCAACCTCCGTCTCTCCAGGGAGGAGACCGAGCTCCCTCATAGAACATAGAACATTACAGCGCAGAACAGGCCCTTCGGCCCACGATGTTGCGCCGACCAGTTACAAAAACAATGACCCACTAGCCTAAACCAATCCCTTTTCGTCCATAAACCTATCCACGGATCTCTTAAACATCCCCAAACTAGGTGCATTTACAACTGCAGCTGGCAGGGCATTCCAGTCCCTCACCACCCTCTGGGTAAAGAACCTACCCCTGACATCCGTCCTATAACTACCACCCCTTAATTTAAAGGCATGCCCCCTCATGCTAGATTTCTCCATCAGAGGAAAAAGGCTATTACTATCCACCCTATCTAAACCTCTAATCATCTTATATGTTTCAATAAGATCCCCTCTTAGCCTCCTTCTTTCCAGCGAAAACAACCCCAAATCCCTCAGCCTCTCCTCATAGGACCTCCCCTCCATACCAGGCAACATCCTGGTAAACCTCCTCTGCACCTTCTCCAAAGCCTCCAATCCTTCCTGTAATGTGGGGACCACAACTGCACACAGTACTCCAAGTGCGGCCGCACCAGAGTTGTGTACAGTTGCAACATGACGCTGCGACTCCTAAATTTAATCCCCCTACCAATAAACGCCAAGACACCGTATGCCTTCTTAACAACCTTATCTACTTGACTCCCAACTTTCAGGGATCTATGTACACATACACCTAGATCCCTCTGCTCCTCCACACTATTCAAAGTCCTCCCGTTAGCCCTATACTCAACACATCTGTTATTCCTACCGAAATGAATTACCTCACACTTCTCCACATTAAACTCCATCCGCCACCTCACAGCCCAGCTCTGCAACCTTTCTAAGTCACCCTGCAAACTATGACACCCTTCATCACTATCTACCACATCTCCAACTTTGGTGTCATCAGCAAATTTACTAATCCACCCAACTATACCCTCATCCAGATCATTAATAAAATCAACCTATCATGATCTTGGATCCCAGGCGCACGGTTCTATAAAGGTGGAGTCACAGATAGATAGGACAGTGAAGAAGCGTCTAATTGCCCCTTAAATGCCACCAACTTATGTGCTCTCACCGCGTCCCCAGGCAGCGTGTTCCAGACATTCATCACCCTCTGTGTAAAAAAACTTGCCTCACACATCTCCTCTAAACATTTCCCCACGCACCTTAAACCTATGTTCCTGAATACTGGACTTCTCTCCCCCAGGAAAAAGCTTCTGACTATCCACTCTGTCCGTGCCTCTCATAATCTTGTAGACTTCTATCAGGTCTCCCCTCAACCTCTGTCGCTCCAGTGAGAACAAACCAAGTTTCTCCAACCTCTCCTCATAGCTAATGCCCTCCATACCAGGACAACATCCTGGTAAATCTTTTCTGTACCCTCTCCAAAGCCTCCACATCCTTCTGGTAGTGTGGTGACCAGAATTGAACATTATATTCCAAATGCAATCTAACTAAGGTTCTATAAAGCTGTAACATGACTTACCAATTTTTACACTTAATTCCCTGGCCGATGAAAGCCAGCATGCCGTATGCCTTCTTGACTACCTTTATCTACCTGTGTTGCCACTTTCAGTGATTGGTGGACATGTACGCCCAGATCCCTCTGCCTGCCAATATTCTTAAGGGTTCTACCATTTACTGTATAATTCCTACATGCATTGGACCTTCCAAAATGCATTATCTCACAGTTGTCCAGAGTAAACTTCATCCGCCATTTCTCCGCCCAAGTCTCTGACTGGATTGTATCTTGCCGTACCTATGTGGAGTGAGCTGCTGGGGGGAGTGGTTGACATGATGTGGAGATGCTGGTGTTGGACTGGGATAAGCACAGTAAGAAGTAGAACATTACAGTGCAGTACAGGCCCTTAGGCCCTCGATGGTTCCACTGGTCGGCGCAACAATCTAATGACTCTCTAACCTAAACTATTCCAATATTACCCATATCAGGTGAGCGAAGAGCTGATGAAGGAGCTTGAGACTCGTGCTGCCAAATAAACTTTAACCTGGTGATGTGAGACTTCTTAGTGGGAGTGTTTGGGGCAGGGACATTGACAACATTTAAAAGGCATTTAGACAGAAACATGGATAGGAAAGGTTTAGAGGGATCTGGGCCAAATGCAGGCGAATGGGGTTAACTTAGATGGCCATTTTGGTCAGCATGGACCAGTTTGGGCTGAAGGACTAAAATACTACGAGGAGAGATTGGATAAACTGGGGTTGTTCTCCCTGGAAAGACGGAGAATGAGGGGAGACCTAATAGAGGTGTATAAAATTATGAGGGTATAGACAGGGTGAACAGTGGGAAACTTCTTCCCAGGTCAGAGGTGATGGTCACGAGGGGTCACAGGTTCAAGGTGAGGGGGGCGAGGTTCAACACAGATATCAGAGGGACGTATTTTACACAGAAGGTGGTGGGGGTCTGGAATGCGCGGCCAAGCAGGGTGGTGGAGGCGGACACGCTGGGATCGTTTAAGACTTGTCTGGATAGCCACACGAACAGACTGGGAATAGAGGGATACAAACGAATAGTCTAGTCGGACCAATGGTCAGTGGGGGTTCGGAGGGCCGAAGGGCATGTTTCCTGTGCTGTACTGTTCTTTGTTCTGTTGATTCTATGATGGGGGGCTCGCAAATGGAAAAAAAATTGATAAATTTTTCCAGGTCCAGATGAGAGCATAAAGCAACACAAAATAGCTGTCAATGTGCTGGAAAAGGAGATGTGGGAGGGGACGGAGTTGGACTGAAACAGGGAATATTCCAATAACTGGGAGCCGTGTGCTGCCCATAGCCACACCTTTTATTTGGAAGAAGTGAGAGGAATTTAAACAGATATCGTTCAATGAGAGAAACAGTTCAGGCTGATGGAGGGGAGGGATAAGAACATAAGAACATAAGAAATAGGAGCAGGAGTAGGCCATCTAGCCCTTCGAGCCTGCCCCGCCATTCAATAAGATCATGGCTGATCTGTCGTGGCTCAGTTCCACATTCCCGCCCTCTCCCCATAAAACTTAATCCCCTCTCTTATCAAAAACCCATCAACCCGTTTCTTAAAAATATTTAGCGAGGCAGCCTCCACCACTTCAATGGGCAGAGAATTCCAGAGATTCACCACCCTTTGAGTGAAGAAGTTCCTCCTCAACTCTGTTCTAAACCGCCCCCCCTTTATCTTGAGGCTGTGCCCCCTAGTCCTACTGTCTTTTTTGAGCGGGAAGAGTCTCTCCACCTCTATCCTATCCATGATGCTGGATGGGAGGGTTGTTCAGACTGATGGAGGGGAGGGATGCTGGATGGGAGGATGGTTCAGAATGATGGAGGGGAGGGATGCTGGATGGGAGGATGGTTCAGAATGATGGAGGGGAGGGATGCTGGATGGGAGGATGGTTCAGAATGATGGAGGGGAGGGATGCTGGATGGGAGGATGGTTCAGAATGATGGAGGGGAGGGATGCTGGATGGGAGGGTTGTTTAGACTGATGGAGGGGAGGGATGCTGGATGGGAGGGTTGTTTAGACTGATGGAGGGGAGGGACGCTGGATGGGAGGGTTGTTCAGACCTCTGTTCAAGGAAAAAGCAAAGAGCTTTGAAGAGTCACAAACTCATTGGATGGGAGAACAGACTTGATAGGCTGAATGGCCTCCTCCTGCTTCCACACCCTATAGTTTTAGCGAGTGAATTTTGGAAAATTGAAACCAATGCATTAAATTTGCGTAATGATATTGTGAATATTTATTTTTGCAGATACCAGTGTGAACAGCAGCTGGAGTTTATATCCTGGTGCTGAGGACTGGGTGTACACCCAGGCAGGAGAGAGCGTGAAGATCGACTGTGACAATTGGTGAGGGCCCTTCCCAATATTCCCAATGGTCCACTGCTTCCCTCACACTGCAGCCCTTCCGCAATGTACTGAACCTCAACCTGGGGCACAGCCCCTTGTCTAAGACCCCAACCCCTGGGTCAGCCCCCCCCCGCCATGGGAGCTCAGCCCCTCCCCTCCGGGAGCTCAGCCCCTCCCCCCCCCCGGGAGCTCAGCCCCTCCCCCCCCCGGGAGCTCAGCCCCTCCCCCCCAGGGGCTCAGCCCCCCCCCCCCCCCCCGTGGGCTCAGCCCCTCCCCCCCCCCCCCGGGAGCTCAGCCCCTCCCCCCCAGGGGCTCAGCCCCCCACCCCCGGGAGCTCAGCCCCTCCCCCCCCGGGAGCTCAGCCCCTCCCCCCCCGGGAGCTCAGCCCCTCCCTCCCCGGGAGCTCAGCCTCTCGCCCCCGGGAGCTCAGCCCCTCCCTCCCCGGGAGCTCAGCCCCTCCCCGCTGGGGGCTCAGCCCCTCCCCCCTGGGAGCTCAGCCTCTCCCCCCCGGGAGCTCAGCCTCTCCCCCCCGGGAGCTCAGCCTCTCCCCCCCGGGAGCTCAGCCCAAGCTGTGGAAAATTTCTCCATACTGATTTCCATCTCTGGCTCTGAGCCAGTATACAGGGTGCAGTCATCGGCAAAGAGGAAATCTCCCAGAACAGTCTCCTTCACTTTGGTAATAGCTTGAAGTCTCCTCAGGTTGAAGAGCTTCCCATCCACTCTGTACTTGAGGCTGATTCCAGCAACACTGTCCTGGAGAGTATCATTCAGCATGGCAGTAACCATCACGCTGAACAGTGTGGGTGTTCACTGAACACACAGCCCTGTTTGACACCACTGGTGACTGGGAATGCCTCCGAGGATTCTCCGCCATCCAGTACTCTGGCCATACTCTGGGCGGCACGGTAGCACAGTGGTTAGCACTGCTGCTTCACAGCTCCAGGGTCCTGGGTTCGATTCCCGGCTCGGGTCACTGCCTGTGTGGAGTTTGCACATTCTCCTCGTGTCTGCGTGGGTTTTCTCCGGGTGCTCCGGTTTCCTCCCACAGTCCAAAGATGTGCGGGTTAGGTTCATTGGCTATGCTAAAATTGCCCCTTAGTGTCCTGGGATGTGTAGGTTAGAGGGATTACAGGTAAATGTGTAGGGATATGGGGATAGGGTCTGGGTGGGATTGTGTTCGGTGCAGACTCGATGGGCCGAAGGGCCTGTTTCTGCACTGTAGGGTTCTATATCTATTCTATATCTATATATCATGGAACTGGCGAACCATCTGGATGAATTTGCGGGGGCAGCTGAACTTTGACATGATCCTCCACAGGCCTTGTCTGCTTACAGTTGAAGGTTTTCGCGAGGTCAACAAAGATTGTGTAGAACTCGCGATTCTGCTCCTGACACTTCTGAAGTTCACACGCAGCAAAAATCATGTCAATAGTCCCGCGACCTTTGCGGAAGCCACACTGTGACTCTGGAAGGAGGCCCAGCTCCGGATGAGTGACCAGACGATTTAGCAGGACTCTTGCGAGGGTTTTTCTTGTGATGGAGAGCAGCGAGGTTCCTCGGTGGTTGTCACATACTTGCCGATTGCCCTTCCTCTTGTAGAGGTGTAGGATGGAAGCATCTTTATGTTCCTGAGGAATGGATCCTTGCTTCCAAAAGGACTGGAACAACTCGGTGAGCTTCTCAATAAATACAGGACCAGCAGCTTTATAGATCTCTGCAGGTATGGCATCTGCCCCTGGGCCTTTGCCACTGGATAGCTGGCTGACAGCTTTTGTGACTTCAGCTACATTCAGTGGGTTATCCATGGCGCTGTTCATATTGCCCTGGGGAATCCTGTCTACTGCCTCATCGTTAATAGATGACGGTCGGTTGAAGATGGCTTCAAAGTGTTCATAGAACATAGAACATAGAACATTACAGCACAAACAGGCCCTTCGGCCCTCGAGTTGCGCCGATCGCATCAACCCCACCAATCTATAGACCTATCTATAACCCCCAATCCCATTAAACCCCATATACTCATCCAGAAGTCTTTTAAAAGACCCCAGCGAGTTCGCCTCCACCACCGACGACGGCAGCCGATTCCAATCACTCACTACCCTCTGAGTGAAAAACTTACCCCTAACATCACCTCTGTACTTCCCTCCCCGCACCTTAAATCTGTGTCCTCTCGTAGCGACCATTTCAACCCGGGGAAATAGCCTCTGAGAGTCCACCCTATCTATTCCTCTCAACATTTTATAAACTTCTATCAGGTCGCCTCTCAACCTTCGCCTCTCCAGGGAAAAGAGTCCCAGCTCCCTCAACCTATCTTCATAAGGCATGCCTCCCAGTCCAGGCAACATCCTTGTAAATCTCCTCTGCACCCTTTCAATAGCTTCTACGTCTTTCCTATAGTGAGGCGACCAGAACTGCGCACAGTACTCCAAATGAGGCCTGACAAGGGTCCTGTAAAGTTGCAGCATTACCTCCCGACTCCTAAACTCAATCCCTCGATTAATGAAGGCCAGTACACCATACGCCTTCTTGACCACCTCCTCCACCTGCGAGGCCGGTGTTCAGCCCATCTCTGCAGGATCTCAGCCTTCTCTGTAGAACCATAGAAAATTACAGCTCAGAAACAGGCCTTTTGGCCCTTCTTGTCTGTGCTGAACCATTTTTCTGCCCAGTCCCACTGACCTGCACTTGGACCATATCCCTCCACACCCCCTCTCATCCATGGACCCATCCAAGTCTTTCTTAAATGTTAAAAGTGACCCCACATTTACCACTTTATCCGGCAGCTCATTCCACACTCCCACCACTCTCTGTGTGAACAATCCCCCCTAATATTCCCTTTAAACTTTTCCCCTTTCACCCTTAACCCATGCCCTCTGGTTTTTTTCTCCCCTAGCCTCAGTGGAAAAAGCCTGCTTACATTCACTCTATCTATACCCATCAAAATCTTATACACCTCTATCAAATCTCCCCTCATTCTTCTACACTCCAGGGAATAAAGTCCTAACCTATTCAATCTCTCTCTGTAACTCAGCTTCTCAAGTCCCGGCATAAGAACTTAAGAAATAGGAGCAGGAGTAGGCCATCTGGCCCTTCGAGCCTGCCCCGCCCATGGCTGATCTGTCGTGGCTCAGCTCCACATTCCGGCCCTCTCCCCATAACCCTTAATCCCTTCTCTTATCAAAAACCCATCAACCCGCGTCTTAAAAATATTTAGCGAGGCAGCCTCCACCACTTCAACGGGCAGAGAATTCCAGAGATTCACCACCCTTTGAGTGAAGAAGTTCCTCCTCAACTCTGTTCTAAACCGCCCCCCCTTTATCTTGAGGCTGTGCCCCCTAGTCCTACTGTCCTTTCTGAGCAGGAAGAGTCTTTCCACCTCTATCCTATCCATCCCATTCATCATCTTATACGTCTCAATGAGATCTCCCCTCATTCTTCTAAACTCTAACGAGTACAAGCCCAGTTTATTCAGCCTCTCCTCATAGCTCAACCCCCTCAACTCCAGCATTAGCCTAGTAAACCTCCTCTGCACTCCCTCCAAGGCCAAAATATCCTTGAGTAAGTACGGCGCCCAAAACTGCACACAGTAGAACATAGAACATTACAGCGCAGAACAGGCCCTTCGGCCCACGATGTTGCGCCGACCAGTTACAAAACAATGACCCACTAGCCTAAACCAATCCCTTTTCATCCATAAACCTATCCACAGATCTCTTAAACGCCCCCAAACTAGGTGCATTTACAACTGCAGCTGGCAGGGCATTCCAGTCCCTCACCACCCTCTGGGTAAAGAACCTACCCCTGACATCAGTCCTATAACTACCCCCCCTTAATTTAAAATCGTGCCCCCTCGTGCTAGCTTTCTCCATCCTAGGAAATAGGCTATCACTATCTACCCTGTCTAAACCTCTAATCATCTTATATGTTTCAATGAGATCCCCTCTTAGCCGCCTTCTTTCCAGCAAAAACAACCCCAAATCTCTCAGTCTCTCCTCATAGGATCTCCCCTCCATACCAGGCAACATCCTGGTAAACCTCCTCTGCACCCTCTCCAAAGCCTCTACATCCTTCCTGTAATGTGGGGACCAGAACTGCACACAATACTCCAAGTGCGGCCGCACCAGAGTTGTGTACAGTTGCATCATGACGCTGCGACTCCTAAATTCAATCCCCCTACCAATAAACGCCAAGACATCGTATGCCTTTTTAACAACCTTATCTACTTGATTCCCAACTTTCAGGGATCTATGTACACATACACCTAGATCCCTCTGCTCCTCCACACTATTCAAAGTCCTCCCGGTAGCCCTATACTCAACAGATCTGTTATTCCTACCGAAATGAATTACCTCACACTTCTCCACATTAAACTGCATCCGCCACCTCACAGCCCAGCTCTGCAACCTTTCTAAGTCACCCTGCAAACTATGACACCCTTCCTCACAATCTACCACACCTCCGACTTTGGTGTCATCAGCAAACTTACTAATCCACCCAACTATACCCTCATCCAGATCATTAATAAAAATTACAAACAGCAGTGGCCCCAAAACAGATCCCTGAGGCACACCACTCGTAATCGAACTCCATGACGAATATTTACCATCAACCACCACCCTCTGTCTCCTATCTGCTAGCCAATTCCTGATCCAATTACCTAGATCACCCCCAATCCCATACATCTGCATTTTCTGCAGAAGCCTACCATGGTTATAGAGAAGTTATGGAACATTACAGCACAAACAGGCCCTTCGGCCCTCGAGTTGCGCCGATCTCATCAACCCCACCAATCTATAGACCTATCTATAACCCCCAATCCCATTAAACCCCATATACTCATCCAGAAGTCTTTTAAAAGACCCCAGTGAGTTCGCCTCCACCACCGACGACGGCAGCCGATTCCATTCACTCACCACCCTCTGAGTGAAAAACTTACCCCTAACATCACCTCTGTACTTCCCTCCCTGTACCTTAAATCTGTGTCCTCTCGTAGCGACCATTTCAACCCGGGGAAATAGCCTCTGAGAGTCCACCCTATCTATTCCTCTCAACATTTTATAAACTTCTATCAGGTCACCTCTCAACCTTCGCCTCTCCAGGGAAAAGAGTCCCAGCTCCCTCAACCTATCTTCATAAGGCATGTCTCCCAGTCCAGGCAACATCCTTGTAAATCTCCTCTGCACCCTTTCAATAGCTTCTACGTCTTTCCTATAGTGAGGCGACCAGAACTGCGCACAGTACTCCAAATGAGGCCTGACGAGGGTCCTGTAAAGTTGCAGCATTACCTCCCGACTCCTAAACTCAATCCCTCGATTAATGAAGGCCAGTACACCATACGCCTTCTTGACCACCTCCTCCACCTGCGAGGCCGATTTAAGAGTCCTGTGAACCCGGACCCCGAGATCCTTCTGCTCTTCAACGCTACTAAGACCCCTGCCCTTAATAGTGTACTCGTTCATCCCGTTGGTTCTGCCGAAATGGACGACTACACATTTATCCGCGTTGAAGTCCATCTGCCACTTCTCCGCCCATTCCTGCATCCTATCTATGCCCTGCTGCAACTTTTGACATCCTTCCAGACCATCCACAACACCGCCGACCTTCGTGTCATCAGCGAACTTGCTAACCCATCCCTCCACTTCCTCATCCAGGTCATTTATGAAAATGACAAACAACAAGGGTCCCAGAACAGATCCCTGGGGCACCCCACTGGTGACTGACCTCCATTCCGAAAAAGACCCATCCACAACCACTCTCTGCCTTCTGCAGGGAAGCCAGTTCTGGATCCACAAGGCCAAAGGCCCTTGGATCCCATGCCCTCTCACCTTCTCAAGAAGTCTTGCATGGGGGACCTTATCAAAAGCCTTGCTGAAGTCCATGTACACTACGTCCACGGCACTTCCTTTGTCAATGTGTTCAGTCACATTATCGAAGAACTCAACTAGGCTCGTAAGGCACGACCTGCCCTTGACAAATCCATGCTGACTATTCCTGATCATGTCAAACCTCTCCAAATGCTCGTAAATCTTGTCCCTCAGAAGCCTCTCCATCAGCTTACCAACCACTGAGGTCAGACTCACCGGGCGGTAATTTCCCGGGCTATCTCTGTTCCCTTTCTAGAAAATAGGGACTACATCCGCAATCCTCCAATCTTGCGGAACCTCTCCCGTCTCCATTGACGACGCAAAGATCATCGCCAAGGGCTCTGCAATCACTTCCCTGGCCTCCCACAGTATCCTGGGGTACATCCCATCTGGTCCCGGCGACTTATCTACCTTGATAGAATTCAAAAGTTCTAACACATCCTCCTCCTTAATGTCCACGTACTCAATCTTTTCCACCTGCTGCAAGTCCATAGCAAGATCTCCCAAATCAGCTTCCACTGTGAATACTGAGGCAAAGTACTCATTAAGCACCTCTGCCATTTCTTCTGGTTCCACACAGACCTTTCCCCCTTCACCTTTTATAGGTCCTATCCTTTCCCTTCTCACCCTTTTACCTTTCACATACTTATAGAAGGCCTTGGGATTTTCCTTAATCTTACCCGCCAAGGTCTTCTCATGACCCCTTCTGGCTCTCCTAATTTCCCTTTTAACCTCCTTTCTACAGTCCTTATATTCTTCAAGATCCTTAACCTCTCCTAGTTCCCTGAACCTTTTGTACACCTTCCTTTTCCTCCTGACTAGGTTCAACACAGCCTTCGTGCGCCACGGTTCCCGCGACCTACCAAAACCCCCTTGCCTTATCGGAACATTGTCATGCAGAGCGCCAGACAAACATTCCTTGAATATCCGCCACCTTCCTTCGGTACTTTTCCCTAAGAATGCCTCCTTCCAGTTTATTTGTCCAAGTAACTTCCTGACTTCTTCGTATCTCCCCTTACTCCAGACAAACACCTTCCTAGCCTGCCTGATCCTATCTCGTTCCAATGCAATTGTGAAGGAGATAGAATTATGGTCACCATTCCCAAGATGCTCTCCTACCGAGAGATCCATCACCTGCCCTGGTTCATTCGCCAGTACCAGGTCAAGTACTGCCTCTCCCCTCGTAGGCTTGTCCACATACTGTGTCAGGAAACCTTCCTGAACACACCTAACAAACTCCTCTCCAGCCGAACCCCTTACTCTAGGGATATTCCAGTCGATGTTTGGGAAATTGAAGTCTCCCATCACGACAACTCTGTTTTTAATACATTTCTCCAGAATCTGGTTCCCTATCTGCACTTCAACTTCCCTGTCACTATTGGGCGGCCTATAGAATACACCCAGCAAAGTTTTCGACCCTTTGCTGTTCGTAACTTCCACCCACAGAGACTCTGTAGAAAGTCCCTCCACGGCATCCTCTTTCTCTGCAGCCATGACACTGTCCCTTATTAACAGTGCCACTCCACCACCTCTTCTGCCAGCCTCCCTGTCCTTCCTGAAACATCTGAAACCTGGCACCTGAAGTACCCAGTCCTGTCCCTGAGACATCCAAGTCTCCGTAATGGCCACCACATCACATTCCCAAGCAGCTATCCACGCCCTAAGCTCATCTACCTTATTTACTATACTCCTTGCATTAAAATATACACACTTCAGCCCCTCAGTCTGGGCATTTCCCTTCTCCACCTCCTGTCTAACCTCCCTCCCATGTTTCCTGCGGTCCTCCCCTGCCTTTAAAGTATTAAAGCACATGCATTTCAAACCCTGCTCCGCCCCACCCCCACTACGCTGTGCCTTGCATTCCCCATCTATGCCCCCCTCCCTTTCACTCCCTCTACTCAATATCCCACCCCCCCTCCCCAAATCAGTTTAAACCTCCCCGCATAGCCTTTGCAAATTTACCCCCCAGGATATTGATTCCCCTCTGGTTCAGGTGTAAACCATCACTCATATAGAGGTCCCGCCTTCCCCAGAATGAGCCCCAATTGCTTAAGTACCTGAACCCCTCCCTCCTGCACCATCCCCTCAGCCACGAGTTCAAACTTTCCCTCTCTCTATTCCTCTCTAAACTATCCTGTGGCACAGGCAAGAGTCCGGATATAACTATTCTTCCAGACTTGGCCTTTAGTTTCCACCCCAACTCCATAAATCTTTGTTTAATATCCCCTTCCCTTAATCTCCCTATGTCATGTGTCCCCACATGAACTATAACTTGGGGTTGATCTCCCTTTCCCCTAAGAGTCCTGAATACCCTGTCTGATATATCCCGGACCCCAGCCCCAGGTAGGCAACACACCAGCCCTGAGTCCCTACCCTTATCTCCAACTCTCCTATCCGTCCCCTTAACTGTGGAGTCCCCAATCACGAGGCCCAACCTCTTACCCCTAACCACCTGAGATTTCCCAATAGGCTCACCCCCAGAGACCTGCTCCCTTTGGCTATCCCCAGTTGATTCCTCCTCAACTGTAGCCTCCAGGACCGAAAACCTATTTTGGAGGGGAACAGCCCCAGGGGATTGACCCCCCAACTGCTTCTTTCCCCTCTTCCTGACAGTGACCCAAGACTCATTTCTAGGAGTAACTATCTCCTTATAACTCCTTTCTAAGTCCTCCTCCACTTTCCGGATTATCCGGAGCTCCTCTAATTCCACCTCCAGCTCCTTTACACGCTCCTCCAGAAACTGCACTTTTACACACTTCCCACAAGTAAAACCACCTGAAACACTGCTGGACTCCCTCACGACATACATCCCACAGGAGATGCAGCTTACAGCCTGAACTGCCATCCCTGAAACTATTCCCAGCAGAAAAATAAAAATATTTTAAAAAAAACCTTCCCACACACTTATAATTAGGTTAGAGGAGGTGGAAGGGTGGGATTCTCTACCAGTGTAGAGAATCGGGTATCCTCTCTGCGCTAATTTATAGGGTTAGAGGCCCGAAAAAAAAACTACAAGTACCGGCAAGCGCCCTAGTGACGACTTCCGGTTTCTAACTTAATTTTAAAAAAACCGCCGAAACTCGCGACTTTAAAACTAAAATAAAAAGTTACCCAGTATAAACTTTTTGCTACCTTTTTGCTGCCTCCTCACTCGCCCAAAAATCGCTGCCTCTCAACTCTGCTCCACAGAATCATTCTCATCGAATCATTCATGCTGCATGTGGGTGGAGGGCCCACGCATGGACAGCATCCCTGAAGCGTTCCCAGTCATCCTCAGCGCTGCCTGCGAGGTGTAGGTCAGCAAGCTTGATTTCTAAGTCTTCAGCCAGTGCTGAAGCGATGCTGGGGTTCTTTAGCTTGGCCGCATTGATTCTTTTCATAACCTTGCTTCCTCGTGGTCGCTTCCTGGGTCTGATGTGGAGCCTCATTTTGGAGACAATGAGCCTGTGATCTGTCCGGCAGTCAGCACCACACATGGCCTTGGTTACTCTGACATCCTGCCTGTCTCTCCTGACAATGACATCGTCAATAAGATGCCAATGCTCAGAGCGGGGGTGCATCCCGGAGGCCTTGTTACGGGTAGGCAGATGGAAGGTTGTGTTGGTGATGAAGAGGTTGTGTGCTGCACAGATCTTCAATAAGAGTAGGCCATTACTGTTACACTTGCCCACTCCATGCCTCCCAATGACTCCCTGCCAGTTTGCAGAGTCACACCCTACTCTTGCATTGAAATCGCCAAGATCAGCTTGTCGGTACTGCTCACTGACAGTAGGGCGTCCAGTTCTTCGTAAAACTTGTCTTTCATCTCGTCCGGGTTGTTCATTGTGGGGGCATAGGCGCTGATCAGGGTGGCTTGACTTCTGTTCCGTAGCGGAAGCTGTAATGTCATAAACCGGTCATTCACACCCTTGGGTAGACTATCAAGTTTCCGAACAAGGTGACTCCTGACGGCGAATCCAATTCCAGCATCGCGATGCTCATCGCTGCCACGACCGCTCCAGAAAAAAGTGTATCCACCTCCAGTTTCAGTCAACTGATCTACGTTGGGAAGATGAGTTACACTGGGGTAAAACAGAAAGAAATCCCACAACACCACTTTAAAGTCCAAACTTTAAACTGGTGTTGTGGGATTCCTTTCTGTTTTACCCCAGTCCAACACCGGCATCTCCACATCAAGACGAGTTTCACTCAGGGCTGCAATGTCAGCTCTCTGGCAACTAAGGCTGTTCTTCTCTCTGCTCTGTCTGCTGTAGGGTTGTCCAAAAGTGTGCGCACGTTCCAAATGCCAATGGTGAGCGGCGTCACCTTGTGTTTTATTTTGTTTGTTTGACTGCAAGATGGGATCCCCGCCAGCCATGGTAAACTGGCCAGGGTGTAGTGAAGCAGGCAATGTTTAGGGCACCTTTTCTCGCCCCTTTGTTATTCTACGGAGGTGAGCAGTGTGTTCCTGAAGAGGTGTGAGCAGTGTGTTCCTGAAGAGGTGTGAGCAGTGTGTTCCTGAAGAGGTGTGAGCAGTGTGTTCCTGAAGAGGTGTGAGCAGTGTGTTCCTGAAGAGGTGTGAGCAGTGTGTTCCTGAAGAGGTGTGAGCAGTGTGTTCCTGAAGAGGTGTGAGCAGTGTGTTCCTGGGCTCAGTTGCCCAGGTAGACGCCGAGTTTCACTGCTGCTTCAGTCAGTGGAAAACGACCATTAGACCTGAGCTGCCTGTGTGCAGGTCCGTGACTACAGCTCCCAGCGTATCCACACCTACTGCTTCATCGCTCGCCCATCACCACAGGAAACATAGAAACATAGAACATTACAAGGACTTCAAGGGTTGAACAGGACACTGCTGATGATGATGATGGTGTTGAGACTAATGTTTGATTTGGATTAGAGTGAGGGAGAGTTACCAGCGTCAGCCTCACTCCCTCTTCCCAATTCCCATCTAGATCCAGTGACAAGACAAGAGTCGAGACGGCTGGAAGTGGGACGAGGTGCAGTGGGTGACCAGGACGTCTTCTGTGTCTTGTCCTGTTCTTCTCGTCCCACGACACTTGCAGAGACCGCCTTCTTGACCGTTGGACCTTCCACTGGTCTCTTCCGCTCAATCTTCCGGACTCTGTCTTCCCGTGCTGGGATAGACATTTCCCTGTCTCACCGAGGGCTGAGACCCTTCGGTTACCCTCACCTGGTTTAGCCGCCTTGTCGAGGCTGTTGCCTGGGGTGTGGCCGCTGTCGCACACAAACAGGGACCACAAGTGGGAGCTGAGTGCCAGGTGGGGACAAAGGGATGGACAAACCACCCTGAAAGGACACGACATGTTCCCCCACCAGAGGGATTACCCCTCCCTGACACCCCATACACCCACACGCATTGACACACGCGCGCGCGAGAATAAAACCCATCAAATTTCTTCCGCTCTGAGAATTCGGAGTATTAATTCTGTTTCTGTCAGACGTTGATGTGGAGATGCCAGTGTTGGACTGGGCTAAGCTCAGTACTACACGATAAACACAGTGCTACAAAATAAACCTGTTGGACTTTAACCTGGTGTTGTAAGACTTCTAACTCTCAGATGTTGCTGGACTCACACGGGGAAACAGATTCTGGAGAGATGTATTAAAAACAGAGTTGTCGTGATGGGAGACTTCAATTTCCCAAACATCAACTGGAATATCCCTAGGGTAAGGGGTTTGACTGGAGAGGAGTTTGTTAGGTGTGTTCAGGAAGGTTTCCTGACACAGTATGTGGACAAGCCTACGAGGGGAGAGGCTGTACTTGACCTGGTACTGGCGAATGAACCAGGGCAGGTGATGGATCTCTCGGTAGGAGAGCATCTTGGGAATGGTGACAATAATTCTATCTCCTTCACAATTGCATTGGAACGAGATAGGATCAGACAGGCTAGGAAGGTGTTTGTCTGGAGTAAGGGAAGATACGAAGAAGTCAGGAAGTTACTTGGACAAATAAACTGGAAGGAGGCGTTCTTAGGGAAAAGAACTGAAGGAAGGTGGCGGATATTCAAGGAATGTGTGTCTGGAGCTCTGAATGACAACATTCCAATGAGACAAGGGGGTTTTGGTAGGTCACGGGAACCGTGGTGCACAAATGCTGTGTTGAACCTAGTCAGGAGGAAAGGGAAGGTGTACAAGAGGTTCAGGGAATTAGGAGAGGTTAAAGATCTTGAGGAGTATAAGCACTGTAGGAAGGAACTTAAAAGGGAAATTAGGAGAGCCAGAAGGGGTCATGAGAAGACCATGGCGGGTAAGATTAAGGAGAATCCCAAAGCCTTCTATAAATATGTGAAAGGTAAAATGATAAGAAGAGAAGGGATAGGACCTATAAAAGGTGAGGGGGGAAAGGTTTGTGTGGAACCAGAAGAAATGGCAGAGGTGCTTAACGAGTACTTCGCCTCAGTATTCACAGTGGAAGCTGATCCGGGAGATTTTGTTATGGATTTGCAGCAGATGGAAAAGATTAATACGTGAATATTAAGGAGGAGGATGTGTTGGAACTTTTGAATTCTATCAAGGTAGATAAGTCACCTGGACCAGATGGGATGTACCCCAGGATACTGTGGGAGGTGAGGGAAGAGATTGCAGAGCCCCTGGCGATGATCTTTGCGTCGTCAATGGAAACGGGAGAGGTTCCGAGGATTGTGGATGTAATTCCTATTTTCAAGAAAGGGAACAGAGATAGCCCGGGAAATTACCGACCGGTGAGTCTGACCTCAGTGGTTGGTAAGCTGATGTAGAGGCTTCTGAAGGACAAGATTTACGAACATTTGGAGAGGTTTGACATGATCAGGAATAGCCAGCATGGATTTGTCAAGGGCAGGTCGTGCCTTACAAGCCTAGTTGAGTTTTTCAATAATGTGACTGAACACATTGACGAAGGAAGTGCCGTGGACGTAGTGTACATGGACTTCAGCAAGGCTTTTGATAAGGTCCCCCATGCAAGACTTCTTGAGAAGGTGAGAGGGCATGGGATCCAAGGGCCTTTGGCCTTGTGGATCCAGAACTGGCTTGCCTGCAGAAGGCAGAGAGTGGTTGTGGATGGGTCTTTTTCAGAATGGAGGTCAGTCACCAGTGGGGTGCCCCAGGGATCTGTTCTGGGACCCTTGCTGTTTGTCATTTTCATAAATGACCTGGATGAGGAAGTGGAGGGATGGGTTAGCAAGTTCGCCGATGACACGAAGGTCGGTGGTGTTGTGGATGGTCTGGAAGGATGTCAAAAGTTGCAGCAGGACATAGATAGGATGCAGGAATAGGCGGAGAAGTGGTAGATGGACTTCAACGCGGATAAATGTGTAGTCGTCCATTTCGGCAGAACCAACGGGATGAACGAGTACACTATCAAGGGCAGAAGTCTGAGTAGTGTTGAAGAGCAGAAGGATCTTGGGGTCCGGGTCCACAGGACTCTTAAATCGGCCTCGCAGGTGGAGGAGGTGGTCAAGAAGGCGTATGGTGTACTGGCCTTCATTAATCGAGGGATTGAGTTTAGGAGTCGGGAGGTAATGCTGCAACTTTATAAGACCCTTGTCAGGCCTCATTTGGAGTAGTGTGCGCAGTTCTGGTCACCTCACTATAGGAAAGACGTAGAAGCTATTGAAAGGGTGCAGAGGAGATTTACAAGGATGTTGCCTGGACTGGGAGGCATGCCTTATGAAGTTAGGTTGAGGGAGCTGGGACTCTTTACCTGGAGAGACGAAGGTTGAGAGGCGACCTGATAGAGGTTTATAAAATGTTGAGAGGAATAGATAGGGTGGACTCTCAGAGGCTATTTCCCCGGGTTGAAATGGTCGCTACGAGAGGACACAGATTTAAGGTACTGGGAGGGAAGTACAGAGGTGATGTTAGGGGTAAGTTATTCACTAAGAGGGTGGTGAGTGAATGGAATCGGCTGCCGTCATCGGTGGTGGAGGCGAACTCGCTGGGGTCTTTTAAAAGACTTCTGGATGAGTATATGGGGTTTAATGGGATTGGGGGTTATAGATAGGTCTATAGATTGGTGGGGTTGATGTGATCGGCGCAACTCGAGGGCCGAAGGGCCTGTTTGTGCTGTAATGTTCTATGTTCTATGTTCTATATCCAGCATTAACTTGATTCACCTGTGTCTCTCTTTCCAGTACCTGTGTGAATGGCCTTTTGGAGTGTGTTCCACACGCTGCCTGTCAGTTTATCGGAGACTGGAGTATGTGGAGCGCGTGGAGCCGCTGCTCACAGTCTTGTGGAGGAGGCTCCCAGCACCGGCTGCGGGAATGCAACAGCCCGATCCCCCAAAACGGTGAAACCGGGTGCCCCGGGTCACCCGGCCAGAGGAGAGAGTGCAACAACAACCCGTGTGCAGGTGAGACACTGGAGACAGCAATACATACACATTGCAACACGCAACACGGAAAGCACAATCGCAACACGGAGAGCACAATCGCAACACGCAACACGGAGAGCACAATCGCAACACGCAACACGGAGAGCACAATCGCAACACGCAACACGGAGAGCACAATCGCAACACGCAACACGGAGAGCACAGTGGCAACACAGAGAGATCCATCACAACATGCAGAGCTCCCTCGCCACACGCCACACGCAGAGCTCCCTCACCACACGCAGAGCTCACACACCACACGCAGAGCTCCCACGCCACACGCAGAGCTCCCTCGCAACACGCCACACGCAGAGCTCCCTCGCAACACGCCACACGCAGAGCTCCCTCGCAACACGCCACACGCAGAGCTCCCTCGCAACACGCCACACGCAGGACTCCCTTGCAACACACCACACGCAGAGCTCCCTCGCAAAACGCAGAGCTCCCTCGCAACACGCCACACGCAGAGCTCCCTCGCAACACGCCACACGCAGAGCTCCCTCGCAACACGCCACACGCAGAGCTCCTTCGCAACACGCCACACGCAGAGCTCCCTCGCAACACGCCACACGCAGAGCTCCCTCGCAACACGCCACACGCAGAGCTCCCTCGCCACACGCCACCCGCAGAGCTCCCTCGCAACACGCCACACGCAGAGCTCCCTCACAACACGCCACGCACAGAGCTCCCTCGCCACACGCAGAGCTCCCTCGCAACACGCCACATGCAGAGCTCCCTCGCCACACGCCACACGCAGAGCTCACTCGCAACACGCCACACGCAGAGCTCCCTCGCAACACGCCACACACAGAGCTCCCTCGCAATACGCCACACGCAGAGCTCCCTCGCAACACGCCACACGTAGAGCTCCCTCGCCACACGCAGAGCTCCCACGCCACACGCAGAGCTCCCTCGCAACACGCCACACACAGAGCTCCCTCGCAACACGCCACACGCAGAACTCCCTCGCAACACGCCACACGCAGAGCTCCCTCGCCACACGCAGAGCTCCCTCGCCACACGCAGAGCTCCCTCGCCACACGCAGAGCTCCCTCGCCACACGCAGAGCTCCCTCGCAACACGCCACACGCAGAGCTCCCTCGCAACACGCCACACGCAGAGCTCCCTCGCCACACGCAGAGCTCCCTCGCCACACGCAGAGCTCCCTCGCCACACGCAGAGCTCCCTCGCAACACGCCACACGCAGAGCTCCCTCGCAACACGCCACACGCAGAGCTCCCTCGCAACACGCCACACACAGAGCTCCCTCGCAACACGCCACACACAGAGCTCCCTCGCAACACGCCACATGCAGAGCTCCCTCGCCACACGCAGAGCTCCCTCGCCACACGCCACACGCAGAGCTCCCACGCCACACGCAGTGCTCCCTCACAACACGCCACACGCAGAGCTCCCTCGCCACACGCAGAGCTCCCTCGCCACACGCAGAGCTCCCAAGCCACACGCAGAGCTTCCTCGCAACACGCCACACACAGAGCTCCTCGCAACACGCCACACGCAGAGCTCCCTCGCAACACGCCACACGCAGAGCTCCCTCGCCACACGCAGAGCTCCCTCGCCACACGCAGAGCTCCCTCGCCACACGCCACACGCAGAGCTCCCACGCCACACGCAGAGCTCCCTCGCAACACGCCACACGCAGAGCTCCCTCGCAACACGCCACACGCAGCGCTCCCTCGCAACATGCCACACGCAGAGCTCCCTCGCCACACGCCACACGCAGAGCTCCCTCGCAACACGCCACACGCAGAGCTCCCTCGCCACACGCCACCCGCAGAGCTCCCTCACAACACGCCACACGCAGAGCTCCCTCGCCACACGCAGAGCTCCCTCGCCACACGTCACACGCAGAGCTCCCTCGCCACACGCAGAGCTCCCTCGCCACACGCAGAGCTCCCTCGCAACACGCCACACGCAGAGCTCCCTCGCCACACGCCACACGCAGAGCTCCCTCGCAACACGCCACACGCAGAGCTCCCTCGCAACACGCCACACACAGAGCTCCCTCACAACACGCCACACGCAGAGCTCCCTCGCAACACGCCACACGCAGAGCTCCCTCGCCACACGCAGAGCTCCCTCGCCACACGCAGAGCTCCCTCGCCACAAGCAGAGCTCCCTCGCCACACGCCACACGCACAGCTCCCTCGCCACACGCCACACGCAGAGCTCCCTCGCAACACGCCACATGCAGAGCTCCCTCGCAACATGCCACACGCAGAGCTCCCTCGCAACACGCCACACACAGAGCTCCCTCGCAACACGCCACACGCAGAGCTCCCTCGCCACACGCAGAGCTCCCTTGCCACACGCAGAGCTCCCTCGCCACACGCAGAGCTCCCTCGCCACACGCCACACGCAGAGCTCCCTCGCAACACGCCACACGCAGAGCTCCCTCGCAACACGCCACACGCAGAGCTCCCTTGCAACACGCCACACACAGAGCTCCCTCGCAACACGCCACACGCAGAGCTCCCTCGCAACACGCCACACGCAGAGCGCCCTCGCCACACGCAGAGCTCCCTCGCCACACGCCACACGCAGAGCTCCCTCGCCACACGCCACACGCAGAGCTCCCTCGCAACACACCACACGCAGAGCTCCCTCGCAATACGCCACACGCAGAGCTCCCTCGCAACACGCCACACGCAGAGCTCCCTCGCAACACGCCACACGCAGAGCTCCCTCGCAACACGCCACACGCAGAGCTCCCTCGCAACACGCCACACGCAGAGCTCCCTCGCAACACGCCACACGCAGAGCTCCCTCGCAACACGCCACACGCAGAGCTCCCTCGCAACACGCCACACGCAGAGCTCCCTCGCAACACGCCACACGCAGAGCTCCCTCGCAACACGCCACACGCAGAGCTCCCTCGCAACACGCCACACGCAGAGCTCCCTCGCAACACGCCACACGCAGAGCTCCCTCGCAACACGCCACACGCAGAGCTCCCTCGCAACACGCCACACGCAGAGCTCCCTCGCAACACGCCACACGCAGAGCTCCCTCGCAACACGCCACACGCAGAGCTCCCTCGCAACACGCCACACGCAGAGCTCCCTCGCAACACGCCACACGCAGAGCTCCCTCGCAACACGCCACACGCAGAGCTCCCTCGCAACACGCCACACGCAGAGCTCCCTCGCAACACGCCACACGCAGAGCTCCTTTGCAACACGCCACACGCAGAGCTCCCTCGCAACACGCCACACGCAGAGCTCCCTCGCAACACGCCACACGCAGAACTCCCTCGCAACACGCCACACGCAGAGCTCCCCCGCAACACGCCACACGCAGAGCTCCCTCGCAACACGCCACACGCAGAGCTCCCTCGCAACACGCCACACGCAGAGCTCCCTCGCAACACGCCACACGCAGAGCTCCCTCGCCACACGCAGAGCTCCCTCGCAACACGCAGAGCTCCCTCGCAACACGCCACACGCAGAGCTCCCTCGCAACACGCCACACGCAGAGCTCCCTCGCAACACGCCACACGCAGAGCTCCCTCGCAACACGCCACACGCAGAGCTCCCTCGCAACACGCCACACGCAGAGCTCCCTCGCAACACGCCACACGCAGAGCTCCCTCGCAACACGCCACACGCAGAGCTCCCTCGCAACACGCCACACGCAGAGCTCCCTCGCAACACGCCACACGCAGAGCTCCCTCGCAACACGGGGACAATCTCCATTCATTTAAATTTTTTGGTGTCCTGATAATTTCTTAAAAATAATTCATATTTCCTGATTTTCACCTTATCCTCTTTTGTTAAATTTAAGCTGCGGACAGGAAAATCCCGAAAATCCTTTCCTTCATCCTGTGAACATCCATTGCTCTGCACACAGCGAACCCACCCCCATCCCCATACACACTAAGCCAGCCCCGCACACCCATACCCCCTCACTCTCACACCCGCACCCCCTCATACCCTCCACCCCCTCATACCCTCCACCCCTCTCACCCTCTCCACCTCGCACACCCTACCCACCCCCGCACACCCTGCCCACCCCCGCACACCCTGCCCACCCCCGCACACCCTGCCCACCCCCGCACACCCTGCCCACCCCCGCACACCCTGCCCACCCCCGCACACCCTGCCCACCACCGCACACTCCCCCACCCCCGCACAGTCCCCCACCCCCGCACACCCTGCCCACCCCCGCACACCCTGCCCACCCCCGCACACCCTACCCACCCCCGCACACCCAGCCCACCCCCGCACACCCTGCCCACCCCCGCACACCCTGCCCACCCCCGCACACCCTGCCCACCCCCGCACACCCTACCCACCCCCGCACACCCTGCCCACCCCCGCACACCCTGCCCACCCCCGCACACCCTGCCCACCCCCGCACACCCTGCCCACCCCCGCACACCCTGCCCACCCCCGCACACCCTGCCCACCCCCGCACACCCTGCCCACCCCCGCACACCCTGCCCACCCCCGCACACCCTGCCCACCCCCGCACACCCTGCCCACCCCCGCACACCCTGCCCACCCCCGCACACCCTGCCCACCCCCGCACACCCTACCCACCCCCGCACACCCTGCCCACCCCCGCACACCCTGCCCACCCCCGCACACCCTGCCTACCCCCGCACGCCCTACCAACCCCGCACACCCTGCCCACCCCCGCACACCCTACCCACCCCCGCACACCCTGCCCACCCCCGCACACCCTACCCACCCCCGCACAGCCCCCCACCCCCGCACACCCTACCCACCCCCGCACACCCTGCCTACCCCCGCACACCCTACCCACCCCCGCACACCCTGCCCACCCCCGCACACCCTGCCTACCCCCGCACACCCTACCCACTCCCGCACACCCTGCCCACCCCCGCACACCCTGCCCACCCCCCGCACACCCTACCCACCCCCGCACACCCTGCCCACCCCCGCACACCCTACCCACCCCCGCACACCCTACCCACCCCCGCACACCCTGCCCACCCCCGCACACCCTGCCCACCCCCGCACACCCTGCCCACCCCCGCACACCCTGCCCACCCCCGCACACCCTGCCCACCCCCGCACACCCTGCCCACCCCCGCACACCCTGCCCACCCCCGCACAGCCCCCCACCCCCGCACACCCTGCCCACCCCCGCACACCCTACCCACCCCCGCACACCCTGCCCACCCCCGCACACCCTGCCCACCCCCGCACACCCTGCCCACCCCCGCACACCCTACCCACCCCCGCACACCCTGCCCACCCCCCGCACACCCTACCCACCCCCGCACACCCTGCCTACCCCCGCACACCCTACCCACTCCCGCACACCCTGCCCACCCCCGCACACCCTACCCACCCCCGCACACCCTGCCCACCCCCGCACACCCTACCCACTCCCGCACACCCTGCCCACTCCCGCACAACCCTGCCCACCCCCCGCACACCCTGCCCACCCCCGCACACCCTACCCACCCCCGCACACCCTACCCACCCCCGCAAAAACCCTGCCCACCCCTGCACACCCTACCCACCCCCGCACACCCTGCCCACCCCCGCACACCCTACCCACCCCCGCACAGACTGCCCAACCCCGCACACCCTGCCCACCCCCGCACACCCTGCCCACCCCCGCACACCCTGCCCACCCCCGCACACCCTGCCCACCCCCGCACACCCTGCCCACCCCCGCACACCCTGCCCACCCCCGCACACCCTGCCCACCCCCGCTCACCCTGCCCACCCCCGCACACCCTGCCCACCCCCGCACACCCTGCCCACCCCCGCACACCCTGCCCACCCCCGCACACACTGCCCACCCCCGCACACCCTGCCCACCCCCGCACACCCTACCCACCCCAGCACACCCTGCCCACCCCCGCACACCCTACCCACCCCCGCACACCCTGCCCACCCCCGCACACCCTACCCACCCCCGCACACCCTACCCAGCCCCGCACACCCTGCCCACCCCCGCACACCCTGCCCACCCCCGCACACCCTGCCCACCCCCGCACACCCTGCCCACCCCCGCACACCCTGCCCACCCCCGCACACCCTGCCCACACCCCGCACACCCTGCCCACCCCCGCACACCCTGCCCACCCCCGCACACCCTACCCACCCCCGCACACCCTACCCACCCCCGCACACCCTGCCTACCCCCGCACGCCCTACCAACCCCGCACACCCTGCCCACCCCCGCACACCCTACCCACCCCCGCACACCCTGCCCACCCCCCGCACACCCTACCCACCCCCGCACAGCCCCCCACCCCCCGCACACCCTACCCACCCCCGCACACCCTGCCTACCCCCGCACACCCTACCACCCCCGCACACCCTGCCCACCCCCGCACAGCCCCCCACCCCCGCACACCCTACCCACCCCCGCACACCCTGCCTACCCCCGCACACCCTACCCACCCCCGCACACCCTGCCCCACCCCCGCACAGCCCCCCACTCCCGCACACCCTACCCACCCCCGCACACCCTGCCCACCCCCGCACACCCTACCCACCCCAGCACAGCCCCCCACCCCCGCACACCCTACCCACCCCCGCACACCCTGCCTACCCCCGCACACCCTACCCCACCCCCGCACACCCTACCCACCCCCGCACACCCTGCCCACCCCCGCACAGCCCCCCACTCCCGCACACCCTACCCACCCCCGCACACCCTGCCCACCCCCGCACACCCTACCCACCCCAGCACAGCCCCCCACCCCCGCACACCCTACCCACCCCCGCACACCCTACCACCCCCGCACACCCTGCCCACCCCCGCACACCCTACCCACCCCAGCACAGCCCCCCACCCCCGCACACCCTACCCACCCCCGCACACCCTGCCTACCCCCGCACACCCTACCCACCCCCCGCACACCCTACCCACCCCGCACACCTGCTACCCCGCCCACCCTACCCACTCCGCACACCCTGCCACCCCCGCACACCCTACCCACCCCCGCACACCCTGCCCACCCCCGCACACCTACCCCACTCCCCGCACACCCTGCCCACCCCCGCACACCCTACCCACCCCCGCACACCCTACCCACCCCCGCACACCCTGCCCACCCCTGCACACCCTACCCACCCCCGCACACCCTGCCCACCCCCGCACACCCTACCCACCCCCGCACAGACTGCCACACCCCGCACACCCTGCCCACCCCCGCACACCCTGCCCACCCCCGCACACCCTGCCCACCCCCGCACACCCTGCCCACCCCCGCACACCCTGCCCACCCCCGCACACCCTGCCCACCCCGCACACCCTGCCCACCCCGCACACCCTGCCCACCCCCGCACACCTGCCCACCCCCGCACACCCTACCCACCCCCGCACACCCTGCCCACCCCCGCACACCCTGCCCACCCCCGCACACCTGCCCACCCCGCACACCCTGCCCACCCCCGCACACCCTGCCCACCCCCGCACAGCCCCCACCCCCGCACACCCTGCCCACCCCCGCACACCCTGCCCACCCCCGCACACCCTGCCCACCCCCGCACACCCTACCCACCCCGCACACCCTGCCCACCCCGCACACCCTGCCTACCCCGCACACCCTACCCACCCCCGCACACCCTACCCACCCCCGCACACCCTACCCACCCCCGCACACCCTGCCCACCCCCGCACATCCTGCCCAGCCCCGCACATCCTGCCCACCCCCGCACAGCCCCCACCCCGCACACCCTGCCCACCCCCGCACACCCTACCCACCCCCGCACACCCTACCCACCCCCGCACACCCTGCCCACCCCCGCACAGCCCCCCACCCCCGCACACCCTACCCACCCCCGCACACCCTACCCACCCCCGCACACCCTCCCACCCCCGCACAGCCCCCACCCCCGCACACCCTACCCACCCCCGCACACCCTGCCCACCCCCGCACACCCTGCCTACCCCCGCACACCCTGCCCACCCCCGCACACCCTACCCACCCCCGCACACCCTGCCCACCCCCGCACACCCTACCCCCACCGCACAGCCCCCCACCCCGCACACCCTACCCACCCCCGCACACCCTACCCACCCGCACACCCTACCACCCCCGCACACCCTACCCACCCCCGCACACCCTACCCACCCCCGCACACCCTACCCACCCCCGCACACCCTGCCCCCACCCCCGCACACCCTAGCCCACCCCCGCACACCCTACCCACCCCCGCACACCCTACCCACCCCCGCACACCCTACCCACCCCCGCACACCCTACCCACCCCCGCACACCCTACCCACCCCCGCACACCCTACCCACCCCCGCACACCCTACCCACCCCCGCACACCCTGCCCACCCCCGCACACCCTGCCCACCCCCGCACACCCTACCCAGCCCCGCACACCCTACCCACCCCGCACACCCTACCCACCCCCGCACACCCTGCCCACCCCCGCACACCCTGCCACCCCCGCACACCCTGCCCACCCCCGCACACCCTGCCCACCCCCGCACACCCTGCCTACCCCCGCACACCCTACCCACCCCCGCACACCCTACCCACCCCCGCACACCCTACCCACCCCCCGCACACCCTGCCCACCCCCGCACACCCTGCCTACCCCCGCACACCCTACCCACCCCCGCACACCCTACCCACCCCCGCACACCCTGCCCACCCCCGCACACCCTGCCCACCCCCGCACACCCTGCCCACCCCCGCACACCCTGCCCACCCCCGCACACCCTACCCACCCCCGCACACCCTACCCACCCCGCACACCCTACCACCCCCACACACCCTACCCACCCCCGCACACCCTACCCACCCCCGCACACCCTACCCACCCCCGCACACCCTGCCCACCCCCGCACACCCTGCCCACCCCCGCACACCCTACCCACCCCCCGCACACCCTGCCCACCCCCGCACATCCTGCCACCCCCGCACAGCCCCCCACCCCCGCACACCCTACCCACCCCCGCACACCCTGCCCACCCCCGCACACCCTACCCACCCCCGCACACCCTACCCACCCCCGCACACCCTACCCACCCCCTCACGTGCTCACTGTGTCCCTGCCCACCCCCGCACACCCTACCCAGCCCCGCACACCCTACCCAGCCCCGCACACCCTACCCACCCCCCGCACACCCTACCCACCCCCGCACACCCTACCCACCCCCGCACACCCTGCCCACCCCCGCACACCCTGCCCACCCCCGCACACCCTACCCACCCCCGCACACCCTGCCCACCCCCGCACACCCTGCCCACCCCCCGCACACCCTACCCACCCCCGCACACCCTGCCCACCCCCGCACACCCTGCCCACCCCCGCACACCCTACCCAGCCCCCGCACACCCTACCCACCCCCGCACACCCTACCCACCCCCGCACACCCTGCCCACCCCCGCACACCCTACCCACCCCCGCACACCCTACCCACCCCCGCACACCCTGCCCACCCCCGCACACCCTGCCCACCCCCGCACACCCTGCCCACCCCCGCACACCCTACCCACCCCCGCACACCCTACCCACCCCCGCACACCCTACCCACCCCCGCACACCCTACCCACCCCCGCACACCCTGCCCACCCCCGCACACCCTACCCAGCCCCGCACACCCTACCCAGCCCCGCACACCCTACCCACCCCCGCACACCCTACCCACCCCCGCACACCCTGCCCACCCCCGCACACCCTGCCCACCCCCGCACACCCTGCCCACCCCCGCACACCCTGCCCACCCCCGCACACCCTGCCCACCCCCGCACATCCTGCGCACATCCTGCCCACCCCCGCACATCCTGCCCACCCCCGCACACCCTACCCACCCCCGCACACCCTGCCCACCCCCGCACACCCTACCCACCCCCGCACACCCTACCCACCCCCGCACACCCTACCCACCCCCGCACACCCTGCCCACCCCCGCACACCCTGCCCACCCCCGCACACCCTGCCCACCCCCGCACACCCTACCCAGCCCCGCACACCCTACCCAGCCCCGCACACCCTACCCACCCCCGCACACCCTACCCACCCCCGCACACCCTGCCCACCCCCGCACACCCTGCCCACCCCCGCACACCCTGCCCACCCCCGCACACCCTGCCCACCCCCGCACACCCTGCCCACCCCCGCACACCCTGCCCACCCCCGCACACCCTACCCACCCCCGCACACCCTGCCCACCCCCGCACAGCCCCCCACCCCCGCACACCCTACCCACCCCCGCACACCCTACCCACCCCCGCACACCCTGCCCACCCCCGCACAGCCCCCCACCCCCGCACACCCTACCCAATCCCCGCACACCCTGCCCACCCCCGCACACCCTGCCCACCCCCGCACAGCCTCCCTCCCCCGCACACCCTACCCACCCCCGCACACCCTGCCCACCCCCGCACACCCTGCCCACCCCCGCACACCCTACCCACCCCCGCACACCCTGCCCACCCCCGCACAGCCCCCCACCCCCGCACACCCTACCCACCCCCGCACACCCTGCCCACCCCCGCACACCCTGCCCACCCCCGCACAGCCTCCCTCCCCCGCACACCCTGCCCACCCCCGCACACCCTGCCCACCCCCGCACACCCTGCCCACCCCCGCACACCCTGCCCACCCCCGCACAGCCCCCCACCCCCGCACACCCTACCCACCCCCGCACACCCTACCCACCCCCCGCACACCCTACCCACCCCCGCACACCCTACCCACCCCCGCACACCCTACCCACCCCCGCACACACCTGTGACCCCCTCACTGACCTTTAACCTCTCCAAGCGAGCTCTCCATGACCTTTTTGCTGATGACAGTCTCCTGGATTCTCACTCTGGGATTTTGGATGTTCCAGACGTTCCTCTCCTGGACTCCAGTCATTGTTATCCTGACACGTCCATCGTTCCAGTGTTGGGCTCAGCCTCTGGATTCCAACGCAATGCACTCAGAACTCACTGATTGTAGTTCTCTAATCCATTCAGTTTCTATCTCCCAGGCTGGAGTCCGTGGACTGAGTGGAGCTCCTGCTCTCGGTCATGTGGAATGGGATTTGAGTTTCGGAACCGGAGCTGTGACTCTGATCTCCGGGAATCGTGTATTGGGAATGCTGAGGATACACGGATCTGCAATGGGAGCTGTGATGGTGAGTTTCTGGAGATGATTTGGTTTTTATATCACAGGTTGTCAGAGTCAGCAATTCCCACACATTTTCTTTCAATCACAGCCTGGTTGATGTGGGGTCAATGGTCCAGCTGGTCACTGTGCAGTGTATCGTGTGGAGGGGGTGAACAAGTGCGGAACCGTTCCTGTCTCAATCCACCGTGTCAAGGCTTCTCTGTCCAGAGTAAAACCTGTCAGACCCAGGTCTGTCTCGGTGAGTCATTCCATCTTTACCTGAATACACCACAAAGGTGGGGGAAGGAGGTGGCTTCATGTCAGCGTCACTGGGCTAGTAATCCAGAGGTAAATAAAAACAGAAAATGCTGGAAAAATTCTGCAGGTCCATCTGGAGAGAGGGAGTGCTGACATTTTGAGACTGTGATTTGTTGAGAGCTGAAGGAAGGTGGAAATATGACGAGTTTTGAACAGTTGGATAGGTTGGGGTTGATGGAGAAATCGGAGCAAAATAATAGGTCAGGCATTGGTTAGAGGGCAGAAGAGGTAAAATAATAAAGATGTCAAGAGACAAAGGGAGTGAGAGAGGGGTGGTGCCCTGGCATAGTGGTTAGCACTGCTGCCTCACAGTGCCAGAGACCCGGGTTTGATTCCCGGCTTGTGGAGTCTGCACGTTCTCCCCATGTCTGCCTGGGTTTCCTCCAGGTGCTCCAGTTTCCTTCCACAGTCCGAAAGACATGCTGGTTGGGTGCATTGGCCATGCTAGATTCTCTCTGTGTACCCGAACAGGTGCCCGAGTGTGGCAACGAGGGGATTTTCACAATAACTTCATTGCAGTGTTAATGTAGGCCGACATGTGACTAATAAATAAACTTTAAACTTTTTAATTTTAAAGTCTAAAGTAATAACGGCATAAAACCCAGTTATTGAATAGTCTGATTCAAAACATTGTCTGTGTTTCTCTATCTGCAGACACTGCCCAATCTGAGTACTTGCAGCATTTTCTGTTTTTAAATCAGATTTTGGTGAGTGAGAGAGAGGCCACAAGAAGCTATCTTCCCTGATTTCAGAAGCCGCAAATTCTAACACTGGGGATTTAAAATACTAAATTAAAATATTTATTCACAAAAGAATTGTGTGCCAGGCTGCTGCGAGAGGCGAGGGAGGAGATTGCAGGGGCTCTGACCCAAATTTCCAACTCCCCTCTGGCCATGGAGAAGGTAGTAAAAAGTCTGACAACACCAGGTTTAAGTCCAACCGATTTATTTGATAGTAAACTCACAAGCTTTCGAGGTTTCCCTCTTCGTCAGGTGACAAAGTCTGGCGTCTGAGGCCAGAACTCTCCATTCGCCTGATAAAGGGGGGAACCTCGAAAGCTTGTGAGTTTACTATCAAGTAAATCGGTTGGACTTATACCTGGTGTTGTCAGACTTTTTACTGTGTTTACCCCAGTCCAACGCCGGCATACCCACATCATGGAGAAGGTGCCAGAGGATTGGAGAACAGCTAATGTGATATCACTATTTCAGGAGGGTTTAGAGATAAATCAGGGAACTACAGACCACTGAGTCTCATGTCAATGGTTGAGAAACTATTGGAACAGATTCTGAAGGAGAATTCCTCTCAATTTGGAGAGGCAAGGTTTGATCAGGGATAGTCAGCTGGGTTTTGTTAGAGTGGGGTGGACCAGGGTTTGAAATGCGTGTACTTTAATGCGAGGAGTATTCGCAATAAAGTGGATGAAGTTGCAGCGTGGATCAGTACCTGGGACTTTGATGTTGTGGCCATTTCAGAGACATGGATAGAGCAGGGTCAGGAATGGATGTTGCAGGTCCCGGGGTTCAAATGTTTTAGTCGGAGTAGAGAAGGAGGTAGGAGGGGGGGAGGGGTAGCATTATTGGTCAAGGACTGTATCACAGTGTCAGAGAGGAAGTTTGATGAGGACTTGTCTGTTGAGGTAGTATGGGCGGAGATTAGAAATAGGAGAGGAGAGGTCACCCTGTTGGGAGTCTTTGATAGATCTCCAAAAAGTTCTAGAGAGGTTGAGGAAAGGATTGCGGAGATGATCCTGGTTAGGAGTGATAGTAATAGGGTAATTGTTATGGGGATTTTAACTTTACTAATATTGATTGGAATTGCTATAGCTCTAGCTCGTTAGAGGGGTCAGTTTTTGTACAAAGCGTGCAGGAAGGTTTTTTGACTCAGTATGTAGATAGGCCGACTAGAGGTGAGGCTATATTGGATTTGGTGCTGGGAAATGAGCCAGACCAGGTGCTAGACTTGGAAGTTGGTGTGATTTTGGGGATAGTGACCACAATTCGGTTACGTTCACCTTAGTGATGGAAAGGGATAGGCATGAACCTCGGGCTAGTGGTTTTAGCTGGGGAAGAGTAATTATGAGGCTATTAGAAGAGAATTAGGAAGCATAGGTTGGACTAGGAGATTACAGGGACTGGGAACGTCTGAAATGTGGAGTTTTTTCAAGGAGCAGCTACTGTGAGTCCGTGATAGGTATGTCCCTGTCAGGCAAGGAGGAATTGGTAGGGCTAGGGAACCGTGGTGCACTAAAAATGTTTTTTCTTTGGTTAAGAGGAAAAAGGAGGCTTATGTTCGGATGAGACGTAAGGGCTCGGGTAGTGCACTAGAAAACTTTAGATTGGCTAGGAGGGAGTTGAAGAGTGAGCTAAGAAGGGCTAAAAGAGGACATGAGAAGACTTTGGCTGATAGGGTTAAGGAGAATCCTAAGGCGTTCTATAGGTATGTCAAGAACAGAAGGTTGGTCAGGGCAAGATTAGGGCCAATTACAGACAGCAGAGGGAAGTTATGTGTGGAACCGGAGGAGATTGGAGAGGCATTGAACCAATATTTCTCTTCGGTGTTCACACAGGGGGACATGGATATAGCTGAGGAGGACACTGGGTTGCAGGGGAGTAAAATTGACAGTGTTGCAGTTGATAAGGAGGATGTACTGGATATTCTGGAGGGTCTGAAAATAGATAAGTCCCCCTGGTCCGGATGGGATTTACCCCAGGATTCTCTGGGAGGCAAGAGAAGTGATTGCAGAGCCTCTGGCTCTGATCTTCAGGTCGTCGTTGGCCTCTGGTATAGTACCGTAAGATTGGAGGTTAGCGAATGTTGTCCCATTGTTTAAGAAGGGGAACAGAGACTTCCCCGGGAATTATAGACCCATGAGTCTCACTTCTGTTGTGGGCAAGGTTTTAGAAAAAATTATTAGGGATAGGATTTATAGTTATTTGGAGAGTAATGAATTGATTGGAGATAGTCAGCATGGTTTTGTGGCGGGTAGGTCGTGCCTTACTAACCTTATTGAGTTCTTTGAGAAAGTGACCAAAGAGGTGGATAGGGGTAAGGCAGTTGATGTGGTGTATATGGATTTTAGTAAGGCGTTTGATAAGGTTCACCATGGTAGGCTTCTGCAGAAAATGCAGATGTATGGGATTGGGGGTGATCTAGGTAATTGGATCAGGAATTGGCTAGCAGATAGGAGGCAGAGGGTGGTGGTTGATGGTAAATATTCGTCATGGAGTTTGGTTACGAGTGGTGTGCCTCAGGGATCTGTTTTGGGGCCACTGCTGTTTGTAATTTTTATTAATGATCTGGATGAGGGTATAGTTGGGTGGATTAGTAAATTTGCTGATGACACCAAAGTCGGAGGTGTGGTAGATTGTGAGGAAGGGTGTCATAGTTTGCAGGAAGACTTAGGTTGCAGAGCTGGGCTGAGAGGTGGCGGATGGAGTTTAATGTGGAGAAGTGTGAGGTAATTCATTTCGGTAGGAATAACAGATGTGTCGAGTATAGGGCTAACGGGAGGACTTTGAATAGTGTGGATGAGCAGAGGGATCTAGGTGTATGTGTACATAGATCCCTGAAAATTGGGAATCAAGTAGATAAGGTTGTTAAGAAGGCATACGGAGTCTTGGCGTTTATTGGTAGGGGGATTGAATTTAGGAGTCGCAGCGTCATGTTGCAACTGTACACAACTCTGGTGCGGCCACACTTGGAGTATTGTGTGCAGTTCTGGTTCCCGCATTACAGGAAGGATGTGGAGGCTTTGGAGAGGGTGCAGAGGAGGTTTACCAGGATGTTGCCTGGTATGGTGGGGAGGTCCTATGAGGAGAGACTGAGGGATTTGGGGTTGTTTTCGCTGGAAAGAAGGCGGCTAAGAGGGGATCTTATTGAAACATATAAGATGATTAGAGTTTTAGATAGGGTGGATAGTAATAGCCTTTTTCCTCGGATGGAGAAATCTAGCACGAGGGGGCACGATTTTAAATTAAGGGGGGGTAGTTATAGGACAGATGTCAGGGGTAGGTTCTTTACCCAGAGGGTGGTGAGGGACTGGAATGCCCTGCCAGCTGCAGTTGTAAATGCACCTAGTTTGGGGGCGTTTAAGAGATCTGTGGATAGGTTTATGGACGAAAAGGGATTGGTTTAGGTTAGTGGGTCATTGTTTTGTAACTGGTCGGCGCAACATCGTGGGCCGAAGGGCCTGTTCTGCGCTGTAATGTTCTATGTTCTAGAACTTTGATGAGGTCACAGCTGGAGTACTGTGTGCAGTTCCGGTCACCACATTATCGGAAGGATGTGATTGCACTGGAGGGGGTGCAGAGGAGATTCCCAGGATGCTGCCTGGGATGGAACATTGAAGTTACGAAGAGAGGTTGGAGAGGATTGGGGTGTTTTCATTGGAGTAGAGAAGACTGGGGGACGACCTGATCGAGGTGTTCAAGATTATTAGGGACACGGACAGAGTGGATAAGGAGAAACTGTTCCCCTTAGTTGGAGGGTCAGCTCCAAGGAGACACAAGTTAAAAGTGAGGGGAGGGAGGGTTAGGGGGATTTGAGGAATTACCCAGAGGCTGGTGAGGGTCTGGAATGTGCTGCCTGGGAAGGAGGTGGGGGTGGGATGCCTCACGTTCTTTAAAAAGGATCTGGATGAGCACTTGGCACATTAGAACATTCCGGGCTATGGGACAAGGGCTGGCAGATGCGGTTAGGTAGAAGGTCAGGGCTTTTCATGTGTCAGTGCAGACTCGATGGGCCGAAGGGCCTCTTCTGCACTGTAGGATTCTGTGATTCTGTGACAGGGAAGTGAGTGATATCTGGAGTCGAGTGTGCTGGTTTCCAGTGATCACATTGAAGCCGTTTTCTCTGCTTGTAGAGGTTGGCTGCCCTTCAGACCGACTGTACCGAGAGTGTGTGAGCAGCGAGGGTTGTCCGTACAGCTGTGCCCATCTGAGCGGATTGGTGGACTGCTTCAGCGATGGCTGTGAGGAAGGTTGTCACTGTCCTATCAATATGTACTTACACAACGGATCCTGTGTCAAGGTAAGAGTTGGGCCTCCCACTGAATTATTGAGGATGAGAACTGCACACACAGCAGCAAGAAACTCCTTCACCCAGAGGGTGGGGAATGTGTGGAATTCACTACCACAGAATGTAGTTGAGGCCAAATGAGATCAGATTTCAAGAAGAAATTAACTATAGCTCTTGGGGCTAAAGGGATCATGGGATATGGGGGGGACGGTGGACCAGGATATTGAATTTAATGATCAGCCATGACCAAAATGAATGATGGAGCAGACTCGAAGGGCAGAATGGCCTCCTCCTGCTTCTAGTTTCTGTGGAACTCCCACAGGCAGCAGCCATGACACCTCACCCATCTTGCCATCCATGCTGTGGGAAGTCAATACATTTAAGGATCTAGATAGGCTGGGCGAATGGGCCAGGAAATGGCAAATGGAATTTAATGTTGGCAAGTGTGAGGTGGTCCACTTTGGAAGGAATAATGGTAGGAAGGACTATTACTTACGTGGTGAAAAACTGCAGCAGGCGACGGTGCAGAGGGACCTCGGGGTCCTTGTGCATGAGTCGCAAAAACCCAGCTTGCAGGTGCAGCAGGTGGTCAGGAAGGCGAATGGGCTGCTGGCCTTCATAGCGAAGGGGATTGAATATAAAAGTAGGGAGGTCTTGCTGCAGCTGTATAGGGCATTGGTGAGGCCGCATCTGGAGTACTGTGTGCAGTTTTGGGCGCCGCACCTACGCAAAGATATTTTGGCCTTGGAGGGAGTGCAGAGGAGGGTTTACTAGGCTGATACCAGAGTTGAGGGGATTGAGCTATGAGGACAGGCTGAATAAACTGGGCTTGTACTCGTTAGAGTTTAGAAGAATGAGGGGAGATCTCATTGAGACGAAAAAAAGATGATGAATGGGATGGATAGGATAGAGGTGGAGAGACTCTTCCTGCTCAGAAAAGACAGTAGGACTAGGGGGCACAGCCTCAAGATAAAGGGGGGGCGGTTTAGAATGGAGTTGAGGAGGAACTTCTTCACTCAAAGGGTGGTGAATCTCTGGAATTCTCTGCCCGTTGAAGTGGTGGAGGCTGCCTCGCTAAATATTTTTAAGAAACGGGTTGATGGGTTTTTGATAAGAGAAGGGATTAAGGGTTATGGGGAGAGGGCGGGAAGGTGGAGCTGAGTCACGACAGATCAGCCATGATCTTATTGAATGGCGGGGCAGGCTCGAAAGGCCAGATGGCCTACTCCTGCTCCTATTTCTTATGTTCTTAAGTTCCAGCACAGGAACAGGCCCTTCGGCCCCTCCAAGCCGGCACCGACCATGCTGCCCCCCGACTGAACTAAAACCCCCTACCCTTCCAGGGACCATATCCCTCTATTCCCATCCTATTCATGGATTTGTCAAGATGCCCCTTAAAACTCACAACCGTATCCATTTCCACTACACCCCCACCCCCCCAGCAACGAGTTCCAGGCACCCACCCCCCTCTTCTGTGTAAAATATCTGCCTCTTACATCTCCTTTAAACCTTGCCCCTCACACCTTAAACCTGTGCCCCCAGTAATTGACTCTTCCACCCTGGGAAAAAGCTTCTGACTATCCACTCTGTCCGTGCCTCTCATAATCTTGTAGACTTCTATCAGGTCTCCCCTCAACCTCCATCGCTCCAGTGAGAACAACCAAGTTTCTCCAACCTCTCCTCATAGCTAATGCCCTCCATACCAGGCAACATCCTGGTAAATCTTTTCTGTCCCCTCTCCAAAGCCTCCACATCCTTCTGGTCGTGTGGTGACCAGAATTGAACTCTATATTCCAAGTGCGGCTGCACTAAGGTTCTATAAAGCTGCAACATGACTTGCCAATTTTTAAACTCAATACCCGAGCTGATGAAGGTAAGCATAAGAACATAAGAAATAGGAGCAGGAGTAGGCCTTCCAGCCCTTCGAGCCTGCCCCGCCATTCAATAAGATCATGGCTGATCTGTCGTGGCTCAGCTCCACTTTCGGAGGTGTGGTAGATTGTGAGGAAGGGTGTCATAGACATAGACATAGAACCCTACAGTGCAGAAACAGGCCCTTCGGCCCATCGAGTCTGCACCGAACACAATCCCACCCAGACCCTATCCCCATATCCCTACACATTTACCTGCTAATCCCTCTAACCTACACATCCCAGGACACTAAGGGGCAATTTTAGCATAGCCAATGAACCTAACCCGCACATCTTTGGACTGTGGGAGGAAACCGGAGCACCCGGAGAAAACCCACGCAGACACGAGGAGAATGTGCAAACTCCACACAGGCAGTGACCCGAGCCGGGAATCGAACCCAGGACCCTGGAGCTGTGAAGCAGCAGTGCTAACCACTGTGCTACCGTGCCGCCCACGCCCCCTGCAAACTATGCCGTCATAGTTTGCAGGGTGACTTAGAAAGGTTGCAGAGCTGGGCTGCGAGGTGGCGGATGGAGTTTAATGTGGAGAAGTGTGAGGTAATTCATTTCGGTAGGAATAACAGATGTGTTGAGTATAGGGCTAACGGGAGGACTTTGAATAGTGTGGAGGAGCAGAGGGATCTAGGTGTATGTGTACATAGATCCCTGAAAGTTGGGAATCAAGTAGATAAGGTTGTTAAGAAGGCGTATGGTGTCTTGGCGTTTATTGGTAGGGGGATTGAATTTAGGAGTCGCAGCGTCATGATGCAACTGTACACAACTCTGGTGCGGCCGCACTTGGAGTTTTGTGTGCAGTTCTGGTCCCCACATTACAGGAAGGATGTGGAGGCTTTGGAGAGGGTGCAGAGGAGGTTTACCAGGATGTTGCCTGGTATGGAGGGGAGATCCTATGAGGAGAGACTGAGGGATTTGGGGTTGTTTTCGCTGGAAAAAAGGCGGCTAAGAAGACCTCATTGAAACATATAAGATGATTAGAGGTTTAGACAGGGTAGATAGTGATAGCCTTTTTCCTAAGATGGAGAAAGCTAGCACGAGGGGGCATGACTTTAAATTAAGGGGGGGTAGTTATAGGACTGATGTCAGGGTTAGGTTCTTTACCCAGAGGGTGGTGAGGGACTGGAATGCCCTGCCAGCTGCAGTTGTAAATGTGCCTAGTTTGGGGGCGTTTAAGAGATCTGTGGATAGGTTTATGGACAAAAAGGGATTGGTTTAGGCTAGTGGGTCATTGTTTTGTAACTGGTCGGCGCAACATCGTGGGCCGAAGGGCCTGTTCTCCGCTGTAATGTTCTATGTTCTATGTTCCCGCATTCTCCCCATAACCCTTAATTCCCTTGTCTATCAGAAACCTATCTACCTGTGACTTAAATATATTTAGCGAGGCAGCCTCCACCACTTCAACGGGCAGAGAATTCCAGAGATTCACCACCCTTTGAGTGAAGAAGTTCCTCCTCAACTCTGATCTAAACTGTCCCCCACTTATCTTGAGGCTGTGCCCTCTAGTCCTGCTGTCCTTTCTAAGCGGGAAGAATCTCTCTACCTCTACCCTATCCATCCCTTTCATTATCTTATACATCTCTATAAGATCCCCCCTCATCCTTCTAAACTCCAACGAGTACAGACCCAGTCTATTTAGTCTCTCTTCATAGTCCAACCCCCTCAACTCCGGTATCAGCCGAGTGAACCTCCTCTGCACTCCCTCCAAGGCCAATATATCCTTCCACAAATGCGGCGACCAAAACTGCATTTCTGGAGAAATGTATTAAAAACAGAGTTGTCGTGATGGGAGACTTCAATTTCCCAAACATCGACTGGAATATCCCTAGGGTAAGGGGTTTGGCTGGAGAGGAGTTTGTTAGGTGTGTTTAGGAGGGTTTCCTGACACAGTATGTGGACAAGCCTACGAGGGGAGAGGCTGTACTTGACCTGGTACTGGCGAATGAACCAGGGCAGGTGATGGATCTCTCGGTAGGAGAGCATCTTGGGAATGGTGACCATAATTTTATCTCCTTCACAATTGCATTGGAACGAGATAGGATCAGGCAGGCTAGGAAGGTGTTTGTCTGGAGTAAGGGGAGATACAAAGAAGTCAGGAAGTTACTTGGACAAATAAACTGGAAGGAGGCATTCTTAGGGAAAAGTACCGAAGGAAGGTGGCGGATATTCAAGGAATGTGTGTCTGGCGCTCTGCATGACAATGTTCCGATGAGACAAGGGGGTTTTGGTAGGTTGCGGGAACCGTGGTGCACGAAGGCTGTGTTGAACCTGGTCAGGAGGAAAAGGAAGGTGTACAAAAGGTTCAGGGAACTAGGAGAGGTTAAGGATCTTGAAGAATATAAGGACTGTAGAAAGGAGGTTAAAAGGGAAATTAGGAGAGCCAGAAGGGGTCATGAGAAGACCTTGGCGGGTAAGATTAAGGAAAATCCCAAGGCCTTCTATAAATATGTGAAAGGTAAAAGGGTGAGAAGGGAAAGGATAGGACCTATAAAAGGTGAAGGGGGAAAGGTCTGTGTAGAACCAGAAGAAATGGCGGAGGTGCTTAATGAGTACTTTGCCTCAGTATTCACAGTGGAAGCTGATTTGGGAGATCTTGCTATGGACTTGCAGCAGGTGGAAAAGATTGAGTACGTGGACATTAAGGAGGAGGATGTGTTAGAACTTTTGAATTCTATCAAAATAGATAAGTCGCCGGGACCAGATGGGATGTACCTCAGGATACTGTGGGAGGCCAGGGAAGTGATTGCAGAGCCCCTGGCGATGATCTTTGCGTCGTCAATGGAGACGGGAGAGGTTCCGGAAGATTGGAGGATTGCGGATGTAGTCCCTTTTTTCAAGAAAGGGAACAGAGATAGCCCGGGAAATTACCGCCCGGTGAGTCTGACCTCAGTGGTTGGTAAGCTGATGGAGAGGCTTCTGAGGGACAAGATTTACGAGCATTTGGAGAGGTTTGACATGATCAGGAATAGTCAGCATGGATTTGTCAAGGGCAGGTCGTGCCTTACGAGCCTAGTTGAGTTCTTCGATAATGTGACTGAACACATTGACGAAGGAAGTGCCGTGGACGTAGTGTACATGGACTTCAGCAAGGCTTTTGATAAGGTCCCCCATGCAAGACTTCTTGAGAAGGTGAGAGGGCATGGGATCCAAGGGCCTTTGGCCTTATGGATCCAGAACTGGCTTGTCTGCAGAAGGCAGAGAGTGGTTGTGGATGGGTCTTTTTCGGAATGGAGGTCAGTCACCAGTGGGGTGCCCCAGGGATCTGTTCTGGGACCCTTGCTGTTTGTCATTTTCATAAATGACCTGGATGAGGAAGTGGAGGGATGGGTTAGCAAGTTTGCTGATGACACGAAGGTCGGCGGTGTTGTGGATGGACTGGGAGGGATGGCCTGGACTGGGAGGCATGCCTTATGAAGATAGGTTGAGGGAGCTGGGACTCTTTTCCCTGGAGAGGCGAAGGTTGAGAGGCGACCTGATAGAAGTTTATAAAATGTTGAGAGGAATAGATAGGGTGGACTCTCAGAGGCTATTTCCCTGGGTTGAAATGGTCTCTACGAGAGGACATAGATTTAAGGTGCGGGGAGGGAAGTACAGAGGTAATGTTAGGGGTAAGTTTTTCACTCAGAGGGTGGTGAGTGAATGGAATCGGCTGCCGTCGACAGTGGTGGAGGCGAACTCGCTGGGGTCTTTTAAAAGACTTCTGGATGAGTATATGGGGTTTAATGGGATTGGGGGTTATAGATAGGTCTATAGATTGGTGGGGTTGATGTGATCGGCGCAACTCGAGGGCCGAAGGGCCTGTTTGTGCTGTAATGTTCTATGTTCTATGTTCTAAGTCCTTCTCTTTGGTGAATACAGACACAAAGTACTCATTTAATACCCCGCCCATTTCCTCTGGCTCCACACATAGATTCCCTCCCTTGTCTTTGAGTGGGCCAACCCTTGCTCTGGCTAATCTCTTGCTCTTTATGTGTGTATAAAAAGCCTTGGGAGTTTGCTTAATCCTGCTAGCCAACATTTTTTCGTGACCCCTTTTCGCCCTCCTTACTCCTTGCTTAAGTTTCTTTCTATTTTCCTTATTC
Organism: Prionace glauca; assembly: GCA_037974335.1. Taxonomy (NCBI): domain Eukaryota; kingdom Metazoa; phylum Chordata; class Chondrichthyes; order Carcharhiniformes; family Carcharhinidae; genus Prionace; species Prionace glauca. The sequence continues at coordinate 344,407 of CM075727.1, read as the reverse complement.
TCCACAATTGCTTCACCTGTTCCCAGCCTTCTTCCTTTGACAAATGTTTCCTTTTTTCCTTTGACTAGGCTCACAATATCTCCCATTATCCAAGGTTCCCAAAACTTTCCATACTTATCCTTCATCCTTACAGGATATTAGGAGATATTTCTCTTAATTATTTAAGAGTTTCCCCCTTGGCTTCACACCCTGAGTCCCCAGACTCTGTGCTGCCAGTGTAGAATAGACAGCGCCGAGAAACCCCTTCCTCAAACACAATGGAGTCTCGCTCTGCTAATGATGAGAAATCAGTTTGAACTAGTCACATAATATAGGACCCTTTACAGGACCCTTGTCAAACCCCATTTGGAGTACTGTGCACAGTTCCGGTCGCCTCACTGTAGGAAAGACGTAGAAGCTATTGAAAGGGTGCAGAGGAGATTTACAAGGATGTTGCCTGGACTGGGAGGCATGCCTTATGAAGATAGGTTGAGGGAGCTGGGACTCTTTTCCCTGGAGAGACGAAGGTTGAGAGGCGACCTGATAGAAGTTTATAAAATGTTGAGAGGAATAGATAGGGTGGACTCTCAGAGGCTATTTCCCCGGGTTGAAATGGTCGCTACGAGAGGACACAGGTTTAAGGTGCGGGGAGGGAAGTACAGAGGTGATGTTAGGGGTAAGTTTTTCAATCAGAGGGTGGTGAGTGAGTGGAATCGGCTGCCGTCATCGGTGGTGGAGGCGAACTCGCTGGGGTCTTTTAAAAGACTTCTGGATGAGTATATGGGGTTTAATGGGATTGGGAGTTGCAGATAGTTCTATGGCCTGGTAGGTATAGATGTGATCGGCACAACTTGTGGGCCGAAGGGCCTGTTTGTGCTGTAGTGTTCTATGTTCTATGATGAATGACCCTGAGCTGAGAGTTTATACCTTTCTATTGTACTCTGTAAATGAGCAAAGCTCTCCTGGATTTATATTTTATCTGATTTACAATTCTCTGTCCCTAAACCTGTCATGTGTTATGTTTAGGAATGTCCATGTGTTCTAACGGAGGAGATTCTGCAGTTATTCCAGAATCATTCCGTTGATTCTTCAGTCTCTCCTACTATTTTGATGGATAATGGTGCCGAGGTGCAGGAGGAGATCCCATCAGGAACCACTCTACACCATGACTGCAGCAACTGGTAATGAAGGTTCCTGAACCTTTTCACTGAACACAATCGATCAGCATAAAATGACCCTGACTGAGATTGACACGAAAGAGGCAGGAAAATGATTGGGAGAGTTGGATGGATTACAGTCGGGTTTAGGGAGGTCGAATAAACAAATGAGGCAAAGGAAGAGAAATTGGCTGAGAAATTAACAACTGCAACAACCTCAACCGGCTTGCATTGTTAGAACATAGAACATAGAACATTACAGCACAAACAGGCCCTTCGGCCCTCGAGTTGCGCCGATCACATCAATCCCACCAATCTATAGACCTATCTATAACCCCCAATCCCATTAAACCCCATATACTCATCCAGAAGTCTTTTAAAAGACCCCAGCGAGTTCGCCTCCACCACCGACGACGGCAGCCGATTCCATTCACTCACCACCCTCTGAGTGAAAAACTTACCCCTAACATCACCTTTGAACTTCCCTCCCCGCACCTTAAATCTGTGTCCTCTCGTAGCGACCATTTCAACCCGGGGAAATAGCCTCTGAGAGTCCACCCTATCTATTCCTCTCAACATTTTATAAACTTCTATCAGGTCGCCTCTCAACCTTCGCCTCTCTAGGGAAAAGAGTCCCAGCTCCCTCAACCTATCTTCATAAGGCATGCCTCCCAGTCCAGGCAACATCCTTGTAAATCTCCTCTGCACCCTTTCAATAGCTTCTACGTCTTTCCTATAGTGAGGCGACCAGAACTGCACACAGTACTCCAAATGAGGCCTGATGAGGGTCCTGTAAAGTTGCAGCATTACCTCCCGACTCCTAAACTCAATCCCTCGATTAATGAAGGCCAGTACACCATACGCCTTCTTGACCACCTCCTCCACCTGCGAGGCCGATTTAAGAGTCCTGTGAACCCGGACCCCGAGATCCTTCTGCTCTTCAACACTACTAAGACCCCTGCTGCAATATTGTTGAATATTGTTGCTGCAATATTCCCAACCACATGTTGTTGTTGTAATGTTCCCAACCCTCAAGCATCGTACACTCATCGAGAGATATATATATATATATATAGCACGGAAACAGGTCTTCTATGAGACAGCCAGTTATTTATCCAATTGGCCAAATTTCCCTCTATCCCACACCTCCTTAGTTTATTCATGAGCCTACCATGGGGAACCTTATCAAACACCTTACTAAAATCCATGTATACGACATCAACTGCTCTACCTTCATCCACACACTGAATTCAATCAAATTTGTGAGGCAGGACTTACCCCTCACGAATCCGTGCTGACTATCCTGGATTAAACTGCATCTTTCCAAATGGTCATAAATCCTATCTCCCAGGACCCTCTCCATTAACTTACCGACCACCGAAGTAAGACTAACTGGCCTATAATTACCAGGGTCATTCCTATTTCCTTTCTTGAAGAGAAGAACAACATTTGTCACTCTCCACAATCCCTGTGGACAGTGAGGACCCAAAAATCAAAGCTTCACAGAGGAGATGTTAGGGGAAAGTTTTTCACTCGGAGGGTGGTGAGTGAGTGGAATCGGCTGCCGTCAGTGGTGGTGGAGGCAAACTCGCTGGGGTCTTTTAAAAGACTTCTGGATGAGTATATGGGATTTAATGGGATTGGGAGTTACAGATAGTTCTATGGCTTGGAAGGTATAGATGTGATCGGCGCAACTTGTGGGCCGAAGGGCCTGTTTGTGCTGTAGTGTTCTATGTTCTGTGTTCTAAAGGCTATACAATCTCATCTCTTGCCTCCCAAAGTATCCTAGGATGTATCCTATCTGACCCAGGGGACTTATCCACCCTCAGGTTTTTCAAAATTGCTAATACATCTTCCCTCAGAACATCTACCTCCTCCATCCTATCGGCCTGTATCTCACTCTCATCCTCAAAAACATGGCGCCTCTCCTTGGTAAACACTGAAGAAAAGTATTCATTCAACACCTCTCCTATCTCTTCTGACTCCATGCACAAGTTCCCACTACTATCCTTGACCGGCCCTAACCTCACTCTGGTCATTCTTTTATTTCTCACATATGAGTAAAAAGCCTTGGGGTTTTCCTTTATCTATTAGAAATGGATAGAACGAGGGGTCACGGGCTTAGGGTGAGGGGGACTAGATATAAGACTAATATTAGAGGGCAGTTTTTCACACAAAGGGTAGTGGGGATGTGGAATGCACTGCCGAGTAAGGTGGTGGAAGCAGGCACGCTAGGGTTGTTCAAGAGTCACTTGGACAGCCACATGAGCGGTCTACATATAGGGGGATATAGCAGGCCTTACTAAGCATTGTAGGCTTGGGATTCAGTTTTAGCCTCAGGGATATAGAGTCTTTAATAATGAAATTTTTATCCACAGGCACTTAAGTCCAGCAAGGGGCATGCGGGCGGCAGGTTGTGGTGGGCTGCTCTTGGATATTGCTTCGGGAGTTGCTTACTGCTTCATGTCGTTGGTGTGCGTAAACTGGACCATCTCGAGGGCATCATGGCAGCTCAGAGGCTATCTCTGTTGCTGTGCGGACACATGGATTTGGGCCTGTGTCCGTGGGAGTTTGCGCGTTCTCCCCGTGGTTGCGTGGGTTTCCTCCGGGTGCTCCGGTTTCCTCCCACATCCCAAAAATGTGCTTTTAGGCTGATTGATTGGGTAACAAATTGTCCCTATATTGGACCTCCCTGATCCTCACACATTAGGCATAGACTAGAATCATGAATAGGTCACTGACCATGGGACGGCGGTGCGGGCTCGTTGGGCCGAAGGGCCTGTTTCCCGTGCTGTGTTCATCCATAGAACCCTACAGTGCAGAAACAGGCCCTTCGGCCCATCGAGTCTGCACCGAACACAATCCCACCCAGACCCTATCCCCATATCCCTACACATTTTACCTGCTAATCCCTCTAACCTACACATCCCAGGACACTAAGGGGCAATTTTAGCATAGCCAATGAACCTAACCCGCACATCTTTGGACTGTGGGAGGAAACCGGAGCACCCGGAGGAAACCCATGCAGACACGAGGAGAATGTGCAAACTCCACACAGACAGTGACCCGAGCCGGGAATCGAACCCAGGACGCTGGAGCTGTGAAGCAGCAGTGCTAACCACTGTGCTACCGTGCCGCCCCGTGTTGTTCTTTGTTCTTTGACCCGCCAAGGACTTCTCATGCCCCCTCCTAGCTCTCCTAAGCCCTTTTTTTAGCTCATTCCTTGCTACCTTGTAACCCTCAAGCGATCCAACTGAACCTTGTTTTCTCATTCCTACATACACTTCCTTTTCCCTCTTGACAAGACATTCAACCTCCTTTGTGAACCATGGTCCCCTCACTCGGCCATTTCCTCCCTGCCTCCAGGGACATACCTATCAAGGACACGCAGTATTTGTTCCTTGAAAAAGCTCCACTTCTCGTTTGTGCCCAAACCTGACAGTTTCTGTTCCCATCTTATGCTCCCTAATTCTTGCCTAATTGTATCATAGTTACCCTGCCCCAATTATAAACCTTGCCCTGACCTGTGACCCTATCCCTCATTTGGAGTACTGTGCGCAGTTCTGGTCGCCTCACTATAGGAAAGACGTAGAAGCTATTGAAAGGGTGCAGAGGAGATTTACAAGGATGTTGCCTGGACTGGGAGGCATGCCTTATGAAGATAGGTTGAGGGAGCTGGGACTCTTTTCCCTGGAGAGGCGAAGGTTGAGAGGCGACCTGATAGAAGTTTATAAAATGTTGAGAGGAATAGATAGGGTGGACTCTCAGAGGCTATTTCCCCGGGTTGAAATGGTCGCTACGAGAGGACACAGATTTAAGGTGCGGGGAGGGAAGTACAGAGGTGATGTTAGGGGTAAGTTTTTCACTCAGAGGGTAGTGAGTGATTGGAATCGGCTGCCGTCGTCGGTGGTGGAGGCGAACTCGCTGGGGTCTTTTAAAAGACTTCTGGATGAGTATATGGGGTTTAATGGGATTGGGGGTTATAGATAGGTCTATAGATTGGTGGGGTTGATGCGATCGGCGCAACTCGAGGGCCGAAGGGCCTGTTTGTGCTGTAATGTTCTATGTTCTAAGTCTGACAACCCCAGGTTTAAGTCCAACTGATTTATTTGATAGTAAACTCACGAGCTTTCGGAGTTAGCCCCTTCGTCAGGTGAATGGAGAGTTCTGGCCTCAGACAGAGCATATAAAGCACAGACAGTTTAGAGATTGCTGATTAGAATGCGAATCTTTACACCTAACCTGCTGTTCAAGTCATAAAGTGGCTGACAATGTGTGTGGAAGGAGCACTGATCACAGGTTAAAGAGATGTGTATTGTCTCCAGACAGTACAGTAAGTGAGGTTTTGCAAACCCAGGCAAGTCACGGGGGTTACAGATAGTGCGACATGAACCCAAGATCCTTGTTGAGACCGTCCTCATGTGTGCGGAACCTGGCCAAGTTCAAAACCTCACTCACTGTACTGTCTGGAGACAATACACATCTCTTTAACCTGTGATCAGTGCTCCTTCCACTCACATTATCAGCCACTTTAAGACTTGAACAGCAGGTTAGGTGTAAGGATTCGCATTCTAATCAGTAACCTCTAAACTGTCTGTGCTTTATATGCTCTGTCTGAGGCCAGAACTCTCCACTTCGTCCTCCTGACGAAGGGGCTAACCCCAAAAGCTTGTGAGAATATTATCAAATAAATAGGTTGGACTAAAACCTGGTGTTGTCAGACTTTTTACTGTGGAGGTCAGTCACCAGTGGGGTGCCCCAGGGATCTGTTCTGGGACCCTTGCTGTTTGTCATTTCCATAAATGACCTGGATGAGGAAGTGGAGGGATGGGTTAGTAAGTTCGCCAATGATACAAAGGTTGGAGGTGTTGTGGATAGTCTGGAGGGATGTCAGAAGTTGCAGCGAAACACAGATAGGATGCAAGACTGGGCGGAGAAGTGACAGATAGACTTCAACGCGGATAAATGTGTAGTGGTCCATTTTGGCAGAACCAATAGGGTGAAGGAATACAATATCAAGGGAAGGAGTCTTAGCAGTGTTGAGGAGCAGAAGGATCTTGGGGTCCGGGTCCACAGGACTCTTAAATCAGCCTCGCAGATGGAGGATGTGGTCAAGAAGGCGTATGGTGTACTGGCCTTCATTAATCGAGGGATTGAGTTTAGCTGTCGGGAGGTAATGCTGCAACTTTATAAGACCCTTGTCAGACCTCACTTGGAGTACTGTGCGCAGTTCTGGTCGCCTCACTACAGGAAGGATGTGGAAGCTATTGAGAGGGTGCAGAGGAGATTTACAAGGATGTTGCCTGGACTGGGAGGCATGCCTTATGAAGATAGGTTGAGGGAGCTGGGACTCTTTTCCCTAGAGAGGCGAAGGTTGAGAGGCGACCTGATAGAAGTTTATAAAATGTTGAGAGGAATAGATAGGGTGGACTCTCAGAGGCTATTTCCCCGGGTTGAAATGGTCGCTACGAGAGGACACAGATTTAAGGTGCGGGAGGGAAGTACAGAGGTGATGTTAGGGGTACGTTTTTCACTCAGAGGGTGGTGAGTGAATGGAATCGGCTGCCGTCATCGGTGGTGGAGGCGAACTCGCTGGGGTCTTTTAAAAGACTCCTGGATGAGTATAAGGGGTTTAATGGGATTGGGGGTTATAGATAGGTCTATAGATTGGTGGGGTTGATGTGATCGGCGCAACTCGAGGGCCGAAGGGCCTGTTTGTGCTGTAATGTTCTATGTTCTATGTTCTATGTTCTATTCCTCTCAACATTTTATAAACTTCTATCAGGTCGCCTCTCAACCTTCGCCTCTCTAGGGAAAAGAGTCCCAGCTCCCTCAACCTATCTTCATTAGGCATGCCTCCCAGTCCAGGCAACATCCTTGGGAATCTCCTCTGCACCCTTTCAATAGCTTCTACGTCTTTCCTATAGTGAGGCGACCAGAACTGCGCACAGTACTCCAAATGAGGCCTGACAAGGGTCCTGTAAAGTTGCAGCATTACCTCCCGACTCCTAAACTCAATCCCTCGATTAATGAAGGCCAGTACACCATATGCCTTCTTGACCACCTCCTCCACCTGCGAGGCCGATTTAAGAGTCCTGTGGACCCGAACCCCGAGATCCTTCTGCTCTTCAACGCTACTAAGACTCCTGCCCTTGATAGTGTACTCGTTCATCCCGTTGGTTCTGCCGAAATGGACGACTACACATTTATCCGCGTTGAAGTCCATCTGCCACTTCTCCGCCCATTCCTGCATCCTATCTATATCCTGCTGCAACTTTTGACATGAGGAGGAACTTCTTCACTCAAAGGGTGGTAAATCTCTGGAATTCTCTGCCCGTTGAAGTGGTGAAGGCTGCCTCGCTAAATATTTTTAAGAAACGGGTTGATGGGTTTTTGATAAGAGAAGGGATTAAGGGTTATGGGGAGAGGGCGGGAAGGTGGAGCTGAGCCACGACAGATCAGCCATGATCTTATTGAATGGCGGGGCAGGTTCGAAGGGCCAGATGGCCTACTCCTGCTCCTATTTCTTATGTTCTTATTAACCTATCCCTCCACTTCCTCATCCAGGTCATTTATGAAAATGACAAACAGCAAGGGTCCCAGAACAGATCCCTGGGGCACCCCACTGGTGACTGACCTCCATTCCGAAAAAGACCCATCCACAACCACTCTCTGCCTTCTGCAGGCAAGCCAGTTCTGGATCCACAAGGCCAAAGGCCCTTGGATCCCATGCCCTCTCACCTTTTCAAGAAGTCTTGCATGGGGGACCTTATCAAAAGCCTTGCTGAAGTCCATGTACACTACGTCCACGGCACTTCCTTCGTCAATGTGTTCAGTCACATTATCGAAGAACTCAACTAGGCTCGTAAGGCACGACCTGCCCTTGACAAATCCATGCTGACTATTCCTGATCATGTCAAACCTCTCCAAATGCTCATAAATCTTGTCCCTCAGAAGCCTCTCCATCAGCTTACCAACCACTGAGGTCAGACTCACCGGGCGGTAATTTCCCGGGCTATCTCTGTTCCCTTTTTTGAAAATAGGGACTACATCCGCAATCCTCCAATCTTCCGGAACCTCTGCCATCTCCATTGACGACGCAAAGATCATCGCCAGGGGCTCTGCAATCACTTCCCTGGCCTCCCACAGGATCCTGGGGTACATCCCATCTGGTCCCGGCGACTTATCTATTTTGATAGAATTCAAAAGTTCTAACACATCCTCCTCCTTAATGTCCACGTACTCAATCTTTTCCATCTGCTGCAAGTCCACAGCAAGATCTCCCAAATCAGCTTCCACTGTGAATACTGAGGCAAAGTACTCATTAAGCACCTCCGCCATTTCTTCTGGTTCTACACAGACCTTTCCCCCTTCACCTTTTATAGGTCCTATCCTTTCCCTTCTCATCCTTTTACCTTTCACATATTTATAGAAGGCCTTGGGATTTTCCTTAATCTTACCCGCCAAGGTCTTCTCATGACCCCTTCTGGCTCTCCTAATTTCCCTTTTAACCTCCTTTCTACAGTCCTTATACTCTTCAAGATCCTTAACCTCTCCTAGTTCCCTGAACCTTTTGTACACCTTCCTTTTCCTCCTGACCAGGTTCAACACAGCCTTCGTGCACCACGGTTCCCGCGACCTACCAAAACCCCCTTGCCTTATCGGAACATTGTCATGCAGAGCACCAGACAAACATTCCTTGAATTTCCGCCACCTTCCTTCGGTACTTTTTCCTAAGAACGCCTCCTTCCAGTTTATTTGTCCAAGTAACTTCCTGACTTCTTCATATCTCCCCTTACCCCAGACAAACACCTTCCTAGCCTGCCTGATCCTATCTCATTCCAATGCAGTTGTGAAGGAGATAGAATTATGGTCACCATTCCCAAGATGCTCTCCTACCGAGAGATCCATCACCTGCCCTGGTTCATTCGCCAGTACCAGGTCAAGTACAGCCTCTCCCCTCATAGGCTTGTCCACATACTGTGTCAGGAAACCTTCCTGAACACACCTAACAAACTCCTCTCCAGCCAAACCCCTTACCCTAGGGATATTCCAGTCGATGTTTGGGAAATTGAAGTCTCCCATCATGACAACTCTGTTATTAATACATTTCTCCAGAATCTGGTTCCCTATCTGCACTTCAACTTCCCTGTCACTATTGGGCGGCCTATAGAATACACCCAGCAAAGTTTTCGACCCTTTGCTGTTCGTACCTTCCACCCACAGAGACTCTGTAGAAAGTCCCTCCACGGCATCCTCTTTCTCTGCAGCCATGACACTGTCCCTGATCAACAGTGTAAACACAGTAACTTTTTACTGTGTTTACCCCAGTCCAATGCCGGCACATCCACATCATGACCGACCTTCATGCAGAAAAAGACCCATCCACAACCTCTCTCTGCCTTCTGCAGGCAAGCCAGTTCTGGATCCAAAGCCCCTTGGATCCCATGCCTTCTCACCTTCACAAGAAGTCTTGCATGAGAGACCTTATCAAACGCCTTGCTGAAGTCCATGTAAACCACGTCCACCGCTCTTCCTTCGTCAATGTTCGTTGTGTTGACGAGCAGAGAGATCTCGGGGTACATGTGCATAGCTCTCTGAAAGTTGGCACCCAGGTTGATAAGGTTGTTAAGAAGGCGTAAGGTGTGTTAGCTTTTATTGGTAGAGGGATTGAATTTCGGAGCCGTGAGGTCATGTTACAACTGTACAAAACTCTGGTGCGGCCGCACTTGGAGTATTGCGTACAGTTCTGGTCACCACATTATAAGAAAGATGTGGAGGCATTGGAAAGGGTGCAGAGGAGGTTTACCAGGATGTTGCCTGGTATGGTGGGAAGGTCTTATGAGGAAAGGCTGAGGGACTTGAGATTATTTTCATTAGAGAGAAGAAGGTTACGAGGTGACCTGTTTGAGGCATACAAGATGGTCTGGAGGGATGTCAGAAGTTGCCGCAGGACATAGATAGAATGCAAGACTGGGCGGAGAAGTGGCAGATAGACTTCAACGCGGATAAATGTGTAGTCGTCCATTTTGGCAGGACCAATGGAATGAAGGAATACAATATCAAGGGTAGGAGTCTTAGCAATGTTGAAGAGCAGAAGGATCTCGGGGTCCGGGTCCACAGGACTCTTAAATCGGCCTCGCAGGTGGAGGAGGTGGTCAAGAAGGCGTATGGTGTACTGGCCTTCATTAATCGAGGGATTGAGTTTAGGAGTTGGGAGGTAATGCTGCAACTTTACAGGACCCTTGTCAGGCCTCATTTGGAGTACTGTGCGCAGTTCTGGTCGCCTCACTATAGGAAAGACGTAGAAGCTATTGAAAGGGTGCAGAGGAGATTTACAAGGATGTTGCCTGGACTGGGAGGCATGCCTTATGAAGATACGTTGAGGGAGCTGGGACTCTTCTCCCTGGAGAGGCGAAGGTTGAGAGGCGACCAGAGGTTTATAAGATGTTGAGAGGAATAGATAGGGTGGATTAGAACATAGAACATTACAGCGCAGAACAGGCCCTTCGGCCCACGATGTTGCGCCGACCAGTTAAAAAACAATGACCCAATAGCCTAAACCAAACCCTTTCCATCCATAAACCTATCCACGGATTTCTTAAACGCCCCCAAACTAGGCGCATCCACAACTGCAGCAGGCAGGGCATTCCAATCCCTCACCACCCTCTGGGTAAAGAACCTACCCCTGACATCAGTCCTATAACTACCCCCCCTTAATTTAAAGCCATGCCCCCTCGTGCTAGCTTTCTCCATCTGAGGAAAAAGGCTATCACTGTCCACCCGATCTAAACCTCTAATCATCTTATATGTTTCAATAAGATCCCCTCTTAGCCGCCTTCTTTCCAGCGAAAACAACCCCAAATCCCTCAGTCTCTCCTCATAGGACCTCCCCTCCATACCAGGCAACATCCTGGTAAACCTCCTCTGCACCCTCTCCAAAGCCTCTACATCCTTCCTGTAATGTGGGGACCAGAACTGCACACAGTACTCCAAGTGCGGCCGCACCAGAGTTTTGTACAGTTGCAACATGACGCTGCAACTCCTAAATTCAATCCCCCTACCTCCGATTCTCGGAGGCTATTTCCCAGGGCTGAAATGGTCGCTACGAGAGGACACAGGTTTAAGGTGCAGGGAAGCAAGTACAGAGGAGATGTTAGGGGTAAGTTTTTCACTCAGAGGGTGGTGAGTGAATGGAATCGGCTGCCGTCAGTGGTGGTAGAGGCAAACTCGCTGGGGTCGTTTAAAAGACTTCTGGATGAGTACATGGGATCTAATGGGATTGGGGGTTATAGATAGGTCTATGGCTTAGTAGGTATAGATGTGATCGGCACAACTAGTGGGCCAAAGGGCCTGTTTGTGTTGTAGTGTTCTATGTTCTATGATCAAAGGAATGGATAGGGTGGACAGTGAGAGCTTTTTACCTCGGATGGTGATGGCTAACACAAGGGGACATAGCTTTAAATTAAGGGGTGGTAGTTATAGGATGGATGTCAGAGGTAGGTTCTTTACTCAGAGGGTAGTAAGGGTGTGGAATGCCCTGCCTGCAGCAGTTGTGGACTCGCCAACTTTCAGGGTCTTCAAATGGTCAGTGGATAGGCATATGGATAACATTGGAATAGTTTAGGTTAGAGGGTCATTAGATTGGTTCCACTGGTCGGTGCAACATCGAGGGCCGAAGGGCCTGTACTGCGCTGTAATGTTCTATGTGTTCAGTCACATTTTCAATGTACTCAACTAGGCTCGTAAGGCATGACCTGCCCTTTACAAAGTCGTGCTGACTATTTCTGATCATACTAAACTTCTCCAAATGCTCATAAATCTTGTCCCTCAGAATCCTTTCCATTAACTTACCAACCACTGAGGTCAGACTCACCGGTCGATAATTTCCCGGGCTATCTCTGTTCCCTTTCTTGAAAAAAGGAACCACATCCGCAATCCTCCGGAATCTCTCCCGTCTCCATCGACGATGCAAAGATCATCGCCAGAGGTTCTGCAATCACTTCTCTCACCTCCCACAGTATCCTGGGGTACATCCCATCTGGTCCCAGCGACTTGTCTATCTTGATAGAATTTAAAAGTTCCAACACATCCTCTTCCTTAACATCCACATACTCAATCTTTTCAGTCTGCCGCAAACCTGTAGTACAACCTCCCAGATCACTTTCCACCGTGAATACCGAGGCAAAGTACTCATTAAGCACCTCAGCCATTTCTTCCGGTTCCACACAGACTTTTCCCCCTTCACCTTTTATAGGTCCTATCCCTTCTCTTCTCATCCTTTTACTCTTCACATATTTATAGAAGGCCTTGGGATTCTCCTTAATCTTACCCGCCAAGGCCTTCTCATGTCCCCTTCTGGCTCTCCTAATTTCCCTTTTAACCTCCTTTCTACAAGCCTTATACTCCTCTAGATCCTTAACATCTCCTAGCTCTCTGAACCTTTTGTACACCTTTCTTTTCTTCCTGACTAGGTTTATCACAACTTTCGTGCACCACGGTTCCCGCGACCTACCAAAACCTCCTTGTCTCATCGGAACATTGTCGTGCAGAGCTCCAGTCAAACATTCCTTGAAAATCCGCCACCTCCCTTCAGTACTTTTCCCAAGAACGCCTCCTTCCAGTTTACTCGTCAATTGTCTGCCTGATGTCTTCATATTTCCCCTTACTCCAGACAAACACCTTCCTAGCCTGCCTGATCCTATCTCTTTCCAATGCAATCGTGAAGGAGATAGAATTATGATCTCCATCCCCGAGATGCTCTCCCACCGAGAGATCCGTCAACTGTCCTGGTTCATTCGCCAGCACCAGGTCAAGTACAGCCTCTCGGCTGCCGTCAGTGGTGGTGGAGGCGAACTCGCTGGGGTCTTTTTAAAAGACTTCTGATGAGTATATGGGGTTTTATGAGATTGAGGGTTATAGATAGGTCCGTAGGTTGGTAGGTGTTGATGTGATCGGCGCAACTCGTGGGCCGAAGGGACTGTTTGTGCTGTAGTGTTCTATGTTCTCTGTTCTCCTCTTGTAGGCTTATCACATACTGTGTCAGGAAACCTTCCTGAACACACCTAACCTACTCCTCTCCAGCCAAACCCCTTACTCTAGGGATATTCCAGTCGATGTTTGGGAAATTAAAGTCTCCCATCATGACAACTCTGTTATTAATACATTTCTCCAGAATCTGGTTCCCTATCTGCACTTCAACTTCCCTGTCACTATTGGGCGGCCTATAGAATACACCCAGCAAAGTTATCGACCTTTGCTGTTCTTAACTTCCACCCACAGAGACTCTGTAGAAAGTCCCTCCACGGCATCCTCTTTCTCTGCAGCCATGACACTGTCCCTTATTAACAGTGCCACTCCACCACCTCTTCTGCCAGCCTCCCTGTCCTTCCTGAAACATCTGAAACCTGGCACCTGAAGTACCCAGTCCTGTCCCTGAGACATCCAAGTCTCCGTAATGGCCACCACATCACATTCCCAAGCAGCTATCCACGCCCTAAGCTCATCTACCTTATTCACTACATTCCTGGCGTTAAAATAGACACACCTCAGACCCTTGATCTGGGCACTTCCCTTCTCCATCACCCGTCTAACCTCCCTCTCATTCTGTCTACAGTCCTTCTCTACCTGGGAGCTAACCTCCTCGCTCTCAGTCAGTTTTGGGGGGAGAGAGCGGGGCCTTTTGTGGGGGAGAGAGCGAGGCGTTTGGGGGGGGGGCAAGAGTGCAGGGTGTTTGGGGGGTAGAGAGCGGGGCATTGTGGGGGGAGAGAGCGCAGGGTGTTTGAGGGGAGATAGCGGGGCGTTTTGGGGGGAGAGAGCGAGGCGTTTGGGGGGGGGCAAGAGTGCAGGGTGTTTTGGGGGGAGAGAGTGGGGCATTGGGGGGGGCGAGAGCGCAGGGTGTTTGGTGAGGGAGAGAGCGCAGGGTGTTTGGGGGGGGAGAGAGCGCAGGGTGTTTGGGGGGGAGAGTGGGGCATTGGGAGGGGGCGAAAGCGCAGGGTGTTTGGGGGGAGAGAGCGGCAGGGTGTTTGGGGGGGAGAGAGTGCAGGGTGTTTGGGGGGCAGAGAGCGGGGCGTATGGGGGGGGCAAGAGTGCAGGGTGTTTGGGGGGGGCGAGAGTGGGGCATTGGGGGGGGCGAGGAGCGCAGGGTGTTTGGGGAGGGCAGAGAGCGGGGCGTTTGCGTGGGAAAGAGCGGGGCGTATGGGGGGGAGAGAGCGCAGGGTGTTTGGTGGGGCAGAGAGCGGGGCGTTTTGCGGGGAAAGAGCAGGGCGTATGGGGGGAGAGAGCGCAGGGTGTTTGGGGGGCAGAGAGCGGGGTGTCTGCGGGGAGAGAGCGGGGTGTCTGCGGGGAGAGAGTGGGTTGTTTAGGGGGACAGAGTGGGGTGTCTGGGGGGAGAGAGCGGGGTGTCTGCGGGGAGAGAGCGGGTTGTTTAAGGGGACAGAGTGGGGTGTCTGGGGGGAGAGAGCGGGTTGTTTAGGGGGACAGAGTGGGGTGTCTGCGGGAGAGAGAGGGCGTTGTTTAGGGGGACAGAGTGGGGTGTCTGGGGGGAGAGAGCGGGTTGTTTAGGGGGACAGAGTGGGGTGTCTGGGGGGAGAGAGCGGGTTGTTTAGGGGGACAGAGTGGGGTGTCTGCGGGGAAGAGAGGGGTTGTTTAGGGGGACAGAGTGGGGTGTCTGGGGGGAGAGAGCGGAGGTGTCTGCGGGGAGAGAGTGGGGTGTCTGGGGGGAGAGAGCGGGTTGTTTAGGGGGACAGAGTGGGGTGTCTGCGGGGAGAGAGCGGGTTGTTTAGGGGGACAGAGGTGGGGTGTCTGCGGGGAGAGAGCGGGTTGTTTAGGGGGACAGAGTGGGGTGTCTGGGGGGAGAGAGCGGGGTGTCTGCGGGGAGAGAGTGGGGTGTCTGGGGGGAGAGAGCGGAGTTGTTTAGGGGGACAGAGTGGGGTGTCTGGGGGAGAGAGAGCGGGGTGTCTGCGGGGAGAGAGTGGGTGTCTGCGGGGAGAGAGCGGGTTGTTTAGGGGGACAGAGTGGGGTGTCTGGGGGGGAGCAGATTTTTTGGGGCCAGCAGGATCGGGAATGGGGGGGTGAGTGTCTACGTGGAGGATGAGAGTCTGTGGGGCTCCATTAACCTTCCTGTTTTCCCATTCAGTTCTTGCGGAAATGCTCAGCTGCTTTGCTCTTTCTCGCCTGTGTCCTTGACGGTCAGTTTTTCCAGTTGGAGCCCCTGGACTTCCTGTTCCCGAAGCTGTGGCGGGATTGGCCACATGATGAGATCACGTGACTGTTCACAAGCCAGCACCAACCAATGGAGGAAGAGAATGTGTTGGACCTCGTGTCGATTTCAAATTCTGTTCAACTGCGGAGTGTGAAGGTGAGAGGGGGGAGAGGGGGGAGAGAGAGGGGGGAGAGACAGAGAGAGAGACAGGGAAACAGAGAGAGGGAGATGAAGAGAGAGCGAGACGGAAAGAGAGAGATGAAGAGAAAGAGATGGGGGAATGGAGAGAGAGATGGACTGAGTGATTAAAGTAAAATTTATTTATTAGTCACAAGTAGCTTACTATTAACATTGCAATGAAGTTATTGTGAAAATCTCTGTCACCACACTGAGGGAGAATTTAGCACAGCCAATGCACCATAACCCACACGTCTTTCAGACTATGGGAGGAAACCGGAGCACCGGAGGAAACCCACACAGACACGGGGAGAATGTACAAACTCCACACAGACAGTGACCCAAGCCGGGAATCGAACCTGTGTCTCTGGCACTGTGAGATAGCAGTGCTAACCACTGTGCTGCCTGGAGAGAGAAAGGCAGACAGAGAGAGGGAGATTGGCAGACAGGGCAGGGGAGAGTGGTGCACGGGGCAGGGGAGAGAGTGGTGCGCGGGGCAGGGGGAGAGTGGTGCGCGGTGGCAGGGGGAGAGTGGGGCACGGGGCAGGGGGAGAGTGGGGCGTGGGGCAGGGGGGAGAGTGGTGCGCGGGGCAGGGGGAGAGTGGGGCAGGGGGAGAGTGGGGCGTGGGGCAGGGGGAGAGTGGGGCGTGGGGCAGGGGGAGAGTGGTGCGTGGGGCAGGGGAGAGTGGTGCTGTGGGGCAGGGGAGAGTGGTGCGTGGGGCAGGGGAGAGTGGGGCGTGGGGCAGGGGGAGAGTGGGGTGTGGGGCAGTGGGGAAGAGAGAGGAAGTGAGTGATGGGTGTCTAATGCACCTGCATTGCAGTAACTAATGACAGCGACTAGCCAACACTGAGCTGCTGTGATGTCTGTCCCTGACCCAGAGAAAGACTCCCATACCCCCAGAACGTGACCTGTTTTATGCCCCGATCATCCATTGGCTCATGTGACCACCTGGTCCACATCTTTCCCGTTTAATTTGGGATAACTGGTCATTCCGAGGTGTAATAATGTAAGTGGACAGGTGTGAGATGTAAGCTATTCCCAGGATCCGCGGTTTTACAGGTTAACAACATGTAACTATTTATATTGTGCAAAATATAAGGGGTAGGTTCTTTACCAGAGGGTGGTGAGGGACTGGAATGCCCTGCCAGCTGCAGTGTTAAATGCACCTAGTTTGGGGGGCGTTTAAAAGATCTGTGGATAGAGTTTATGGATGAAAAGGGATTGGTTTAGGGCTAGTGGGTCATTGTTTTGTAACTGGTCGGCGCAACATCGTGGGCCGAAGGGCCTGTTCTGCGCTGTAATGTTCTATGTTCTATGTTCTATGTTCTAAATGCAACCTGGACTGCTGTTGCTGTATGACCCACGTCTCATCCCCCCTCTTTCCCCCCCCCTCTTCCCCCCCACCTTTCCACCCCCTCTTTCCACCCCCTCTTTCCCCCCCCTCTTTCCCCCCCCCTCTTCCCCCCCCTCTTTCCCCCCCCCTCTTTCCCCCCCCCCTCTTTCCCCCCCCTCTTTCCCCCCCCTCTTTCCCCCCCTCTTTCCCCCCTTCCCCCTTCATCCCCCCTCTTCCCCCTCGTCCCCCTCATCTCTCTTTCCCCCCCTTCCCCCCTTCCCCCTCCTTTCCCCCCCCTTTCCTCCCCTTTTCCCCCCCTTTCCCCCCTTTCCTCCCTTTCCCCTCTCCTCCTTTAAAAAGGAAAGTTGATTTGTAGATTAGTTGATCAGATTGCCCTGTTTCTGAATGGTTCAGGTTGCCCTGGGTGTGTGTGACTGTGCCAGTTGACGATACCCTTGGATTGGTGAACTCAGTGTGGGATGGCATCAGGTGTCCTTTCAGTCTGAACATAAGAACATAAGAAATAGGAGCAGGAGTTAGGCCATCTAGCCCTTTGAGCCTGCCCGGCCATTCAATAAGATCATGGCTGATCTGAAGTGGATCAGTTCCCACTTTCCCGCTCTCTCCCCATAACCCTTAATTCCCTTGTCTACCAAAAACCTATCTACCCGCGTCTTAAATATATTTAGCGAGGTAGCCTCCACCACTTCAACGGGCAGAGAATTCCAGAGATTCACACCCTTTGAGTGAGAAGTTCCTCCTCACACTCCATTCTAAAACTGCTCCCCTTATCTTGAGGCTGTGCCCTCTAGTCCTGCTGTCCTTTCTGAGCGGGAAGAATCTCTCTACCTCTACCCTATCCATCCCTTTCATTATCTTATACGTCTCTATAAGATCCCCCCTCATCCTTCTAAAGTCCAACGAGTATAGACCCAGTCTATTTAGTCTCTCTTCATTGTCTAACCCTCTCATCTCCGGTATCAGCCGAGTGAACCTCCTCTGCACTCCCTCCAAGGCCAGAATATCCTTGCACAAGTGCAGCGACCAAAACTGCACACAGTACTCCAGCTGCGGCCTCACCAGTGCCCTGTACAGTTGCAGTAAGATCTCCCTGCTTTTATATTCAATCCCTTCGCTATAAAGGGCCAGCACTACCATTCGCCTTCTTGATCACCTGCTGCACCTGCAGACTGGGTTTTTGCAACTCATGCACAAGGACCCCCAGGTCCTCTGCTGCACACCGTCGCCTGCTGCAGCTTTTCGCCTTTTAAATAATAATCCCTCCTACTATAATTCCTGCCAAAGTGGACAACCTCACACTGCTAACATTATACTCTATCTGCCAGGTCTCGCCCACTTCGCTCAGCCTATCCAGATCTCTCTGCAGACTTTCCACACCCTCCGCACAATTTGCTTTTCCACTCATCATCGTGTCATCAGCAAATTTCATCACCCTACACTCAGCCCCCACCTCCAGATCATCTATATAAATGGTAAATAGTTGAGGCCCCTGCACCGATCCCTCGGCATTCCACCAGTTACCAACCACCAATCAGAATAACACAGTGAGCACGTGA
>CM075727.1:206202-325880 GCA_037974335.1 Prionace glauca | reverse complement strand
TGTTTCTGAATGGTTCAGGTGCCCTGGGTGTGTGTGACTGTGCCAGTTGACGATACCCTTGGGATGGTGAACTCAGTGTGGATGGCATCAGGTGTCCTTTCAGTCTGAACATAAGAACATAAGAAATAGGAGCAGGAGTAGGCCATCTAGCCCTTTGAGCCTGCCCGGCCATTCAATAAGATCATGGCTGATCTGAAGTGGATCAGTTCCACTTTCCCGCTCTCTCCCCATAACCCTTAATTCCCTTGTCTACCAAAAACCTATCTACCCGCGTCTTAAATATATTTAGCGAGGTAGCCTCCACCACTTCAACGGGCAGAGAATTCCAGAGATTCACCACCCTTTGAGTGAAGAAGTTCCTCCTCAACTCCATTCTAAACTGCTCCCCTTATCTTGAGGCTGTGCCCTCTAGTCCTGCTGTCCTTTCTGAGCGGGAAGAATCTCTCTACCTCTACCCTATCCATCCCTTTCATTATCTTATACGTCTCTATAAGATCCCCCCTCATCCTTCTAAAGTCCAACGAGTATAGACCCAGTCTATTTAGTCTCTCTTCATTGTCTAACCCTCTCATCTCCGGTATCAGCCGAGTGAACCTCCTCTGCACTCCCTCCAAGGCCAGAATATCCTTGCACAAGTGCAGCGACCAAAACTGCACACAGTACTCCAGCTGCGGCCTCACCAGTGCCCTGTACAGTTGCAGTAAGATCTCCCTGCTTTTATATTCAATCCCCTTCGCTATAAAGGCCAGCATCCCATTCGCCTTCTTGATCACCTGCGGACTGGGTTTTTGCAACTCATGCACAAGGACCCCCAGGTCCCTCTGCACCGTCGCCTGCTGCAGCTTTTCGCCTTTTAAATAATAATCCCTCCTACTATTATTCCTGCCAAAGTGGACAACCTCACACTTGCTAACATTATACTCTATCTGCCAGGTCCTCGCCCACTCGCTCAGCCTATCCAGATCTCTCTGCAGACTTTCCACACCCTCCGCACAATTTGCTTTTCCACTCATCATCGTGTCATCAGCAAATTTCATCACCCTACACTCAGCCCCCACCTCCAGATCATCTATATAAATGGTAAATAGCTGAGGCCCCAGCACCGATCCCTGCGGCACTCCATTAGTCACCAACCGCCAATCAGAATAGCACCCATTAATACCAACTCTCTGCCTCCTATTAGACAACCAATCCCCTATCCACGCTAACACCTTACCCCCAACTCCATGCCCCCTAACCTTCTGAAGCAACCTTTTGTGCGGCACCTTATCAAAAGCCTTTTGAAAATCGAGAAACACCACATCCACCAGTTCCCCTCTGTCTACCGCACTAGTCACATCCTCATAGAAATCTAATAAATTCGTCAAACCCAACTTCCCCATAACGAATCTGTGCTGCGTCTGCTCTATCAAATAATTCTTCTCTAGTTACATCGCTATTTCTTCTTTGATGACGGATTCAAGCATTTTTCCACAACAGACGTTGAACTGAAGAAACTAGGCTTGTACTCGTTAGAGTTTAGAAGAATGAGGGGAGATCTCATTGAGACGTATAAGATGATGAATGGGATGGATAGGATAGAGGTGGAGAGACTCTTCCCGCTCAAAAAAGACAGTAGGACTAGGGGGCACAGCCTCAAGATAAAGGGGGGGCGTTTTAGAACGGAGTTGAGGAGGAACTTCTTCATTCAAAGGGTGGTGAATCTCTGGAATTCTCTGCCCGTTGAAGTGGTGGAGGCTGCCTCGCTAAATATTTTTAAGATGCGGGTTGATGGGTTTTTGATAAGAGAGGGGATTAAGGGTTATGGGGAGAGGGCGGGAAGGTGGAGCTGAGTCACGACAGATCAGCCATGATCTTATTGAATGGCGGGGGAGGCTCGAAGGGCTAGATGGCCAACTCCTGCTCCTATTTCTTATGTTCTTATGTTCTAACCAGCCTATAATTCCCCGCCTTTTGGCTGCTACCTTTTTTAAACAGCGGCTTAACATTAGCTGTTTTCCAATTTTCCGGCACTTCCCCGGAGTCCAGTGAAGTTTGGTAAAGTGTGTCCGGTGGCTGTATCACCTTCTGGAGGGGCCTCTGCTTCCATTGGCAATAGGGGGCCGAGATTGGCAGCTGGGTGTCGGGGGTCGGGTGGTAGTTGATGATGGTTGATGTGCCGTCCAGGTACCTGCAGTTAGTGAACGGTTTGATCAGGACGAGCGTGCTCAGAGCAGACCACATGGCTGTTGGCCTTGGATCATGGCTTTTCCCATCTGGATACTGCCCTCCCCATGGGGCCAGTTCAGGGATTCTTCTGCCCTGTACCTGGGTACTTCCATCCCAAGTACCCTGTGTGGAGTTGCTGGGTGTTGTACCTTGAGTGAGATGGGGATAGCGAATCCCAGGCCACACAGTATCAGTTTGTCTTGTACAGTTAACTCCTCTCTCTCTGTCAGAGAAGGATGTGCAGAGCTTGTGAGAAATTCCTTTGAGGACTTGGGTAACCTTTCACAATAACCTGGTGGAACTGGTTGCGTGTGGGACACCCTTCAATTCCTCAATTCAACTAAAGTACCTGTACGGTCATGATGTCACACAGAATTAGGAGGGTTAAAAGGGGTTGTGGAATGTCTTTAACAAACAGGGTGAAGGATTTTCATGCATCTATTAGGAGCAAATGGGGTGTAAGGGAAAGAGCAGGTCGACTAAGAACTGTGGAGAGAGGTTATGTGTGCAGCCACAGGAAGTGGGTGAGATCTTTAATAAATATTTTGTATCAGTATTCACCAAGGAGAAGGACATGATGGATATTGAGATCAGAGATAGGTGTGTGAACACACGAGAGAATGAAAATATATCGAAGGAGAAAGTGTTGAGCATCCTAAATTACATTAAGAACATAAGAACATAAGAACATAAGAAATAGGAGCAGGAGTAGGCCATCTGGCCCTTCGAGCCTGCCCCGCCATTCAATAAGATCATGGCTGATCTGTCGTGACTCAGCTCCACTTTCCCGCCCTCTCCTAAAGGTAGACAAGTCCCCGGAGCCAAATGGGGGTCTATCCAAGGGGATAGAGGCAAGGGGGAAATGGCTGGGGCCTTAAAGAGATCTTCACATCCTCTTTGACCACAGGTAGAGTTGTTCCCTTGTTTAAGAAAGAAAGCTGGGATAATCCAGGAAAGTATAGGCCAGTGAGCCTGACGTCAGTGGTGGAGAAGCTTTTGGAGAAGATACTGAGGGACAGGATATTTGTACACTTGGAAGAAAATGAACTGTTTAGAGACAGGCAGCAGGTTTTAAACGGGGAAGGTCATGTCTCACTAATAGAGATGACAAAGTTCATTGATGAGGGAGGGGCTGTGGATGTGGTTTCTTTGGACTTTAGTAAGGCATTTGACAAATTTCCACATGGCAGACTAATACAAAAACTAAAATCAGATGGGATTCAGGGTGGGCTGGCTGGATGGATACAGAACTGGCTGGGTTATAGAACACAGTACAAAGTCTGACGACACCAGGTTTTAGTCCAACCAATTTACCCACATCATGGGTTATAGAAGACAGAGAGTAACGGTGGAAGGGTGTTTTTCAGAATGGAGATCTGTGGCTAGTGGTGTTCATGATGTGGAGATGCCGGCGTTGGACTGGGATAAACACAGTAAGAAGTCTGACAACACCAGGTTAAAGTCCAACCAATTTATTTGATAATAAACTCACAAACTTTTGGGGTTTTCCCCTTCACCTGAGTTTACTATCAAATAAATTGATTGGACTTTAACCTTGTGTTGTTAGTGGTGTTAGAACATAGAACATAGAACATTACAGCACAAACAGGCCCTTTGGCCCTCGAGTTGCGCCGATCGCATCAACCCCACCAATCTATAGACCTATCTATAACCCCCAATCCCATTAAACCCCATATACTCATCCAGAAGTCTTTTAAAAGACCCCAGCAAGTTCGCCTCCACCACCGATGACGGCAGCCGATTCCAATCACTCACTACCCTCTGAGTGAAAAACTTACCCCTAACATCACCTCTGTACTTCCCTCCCCGCACCTTAAATCTGTGTCCTCTCGTAGCGACCATTTCAACCCGGGGAAATAGCCTCTGAGAGTCCACCCTATCTATTCCTCTCAACATTTTATAAACTTCTATCAGGTCGCCTCTCAACCTTCGCCTCTCCAGAGAAAAGAGTCCCAGCTCCCTCAACCTATCTTCATAAGGCATGCCTCCCAGTCCAGGCAACATCCTTGTAAATCTCCTCTGCACCCTTTCAATAGCTTCTACGTCTTTCCTATAGTGAGGCGACCAGAACTGCGCACAGTACTCCAAATGAGGCCTGACGAGGGTCCTGTAAAGTTGCAGCATTACCTCCCGACTCCTAAACTCAATCCCTCGATTAATGAAGGCCAGTACCCCATACGCCTTCTTGACCCCTCCTCCACCTGCGAGGCCGATTTAAGAGTCCTGTGGACCCGGACCCCGAGATCCTTCTGCTCTTCAACACTACTAAGACTCCTGCCCTTAATAGTGTACTCGTTCATCCCGTTGGTTCTGCCGAAATGGATGACTACACAGGGATTCCGCAGGGATCAGTGCTGGGAACTCTGATGTTTGTAGCATATAGAAATGAACTGGAGGAAAATGGAGTGGTCTGATTAGAACAAAGAACCAAGAAAATTACAGCACAGGAACAGGCCCTTCGGCCCTCCAAGCCTGCACCGACCATGCTGACCCCGACTGAACTAAAGCCCCCTACCCTTCCAGGGACCATATCCCTCTATTCCCATCCTATTCATGGATTTGTCAAGTTGCCCCTTAAAAGTCACGACCATATCCACTTCCACTCCCTCCCCCGGCAGTGAGTTCCAGACACCCACCCCCCTCTGTGTAAAAAATCTACCTCATACATCTCCTTTAAACCTTGTCCCTCACACCTTAAACCTGTGCCCCCAGTAATTGACTCTTCCACCCTGGGAAAAAGCTTCTGACTATCCACTCTGTCCGTGCCTCTCATAATCTTGTAGACTTCTATCAGGTCTCCCCTCAACCTCCATCGTTCCAGTGAGAACAAACCAAGTTTCTCCAACCTCTCCTCATAGCTAATGCCCTCCATACCATGCAACATCCTATTGATAACACTGAGCAGTTTTTACATGCTCTATACCTGCCCGCGCCCAAGAACACTTCAGCTCTCACAGCACAGAACCCCTTTTATACCCACATTAGACCAGGTAGTCATTTGGACAATGGGATACAATGGACAAATTGGGGGAAGAGAGAGAGAGAGAAATGGGTGACTGAGAGGGAGAGGGATAGGTGAGGAAGAGAGAAAGAGAGAGAGATGGGTGAGTGTGAGAGAGAGAGAGAGAGAGAAATGGGTGACTGAGAGGGAGAGAGATGGGTACGTGTGAGGGAGAGAGAGACAGATTAGAACATAGAACACTACAGCACAAACAGGCCCTTCGGCCCATGAGTTGCGTCGATCACATTAACACCTACCAACCTACAGACCTATCTATAACCCTCAATCTCATTAAACCCCATATACTCATCCAGAAGTCTTTTAAAAGACCCCAGCGAGTTCGCCTCCACAACCACTGACGGCAGCCGATTCCATTCACTCACCACCCTCTGAGTGAAAAACTTACCCCTAACATCACTTCTGAACTTCCCTCCCTGTACCTTAAATCTGTGTCCTCTCGTAGCAACCATTTCAACCCGGGGAAATAGCCTCTGAGAGTCCACCCTATCTATTCCTCTCAACATTTTATAAACTTCTATCAGGTCGCCTCTCAACCTTCGTCTCTCCAGGGAAAAGAGTCCCAGCTTCCTCAACCTATCTTCATAAGGCATGCCTCCCAGTCCAGGCAACATCCTTGTAAATCTCCTCTGTACCCTTTCAATAGCTTCTACATCTTTCCTATAGTGAGGCGACCAGAACTGCGCACAATACTCTAAATGAGGCCTGACAAGGGTCTTATAAAGTTGCAGCATTACCTCCCGACTCCTAAACTCAATCCCTCGATTAATGAAGGCCAGTACACCATACGCCTTCTTGACCACCTCCTCCACCTGCGAGGCCGATTTAAGAGTCCTGTGGACCCGGACCCCTAGATCCTTCTGCTCTTCAACACTACTCAGACTTCTGCCCTTGATAGTGTACTCGTTCATCCCATTGGTTCTGCCGAAATGGACGACTACACATTTATCCGCGTTGAAGTCCATCTGCCACTTCTCCGCCCATTCCTGCATCCTATCTATGTCCTGCTGCAACTTTTGCCATCCTTCCAGACCATCCACAACACCACCGATCTTAGTGTCATCAGCGAACTTACTTACCCATCCCTCCACTTCCTCATCCAGGTCATTTATGAAAATGACAAACAGCAAGGGTCCCAGAACAGATCCCTGGGGCACCCCACTGGTGACTGACCTCCATTCCGAAAAAGACCCATCCACAACCACTCTCTGCCTTCTGCAGGCAAGCCAGTTCTGGATCCACAAGGCCAAAGGCCCTTGGATCCCATGCCCTCTCACCTTCTCAAGAAGTCTTGCATGGGGGACCTTATCAAACGCCTTGCTGAAGTCCATGTACACATTAGTGAGAAGGATTCCCTATGAACCCCGTGGGTTCTCATTGATCATTCTCCCCCTGTGTCGGCTGTGCTGAAGGCTGGAGATGGAATGTGAGGAATCTTCCCAAATCCCTCTAATGGCTTCTCTTTCTTTCAGTATCCATATCGACTGGGGAGCCTCCCACTGGTTTACCAGGTAATGGCACAGATACATCACCTCAGCACAACATGAAATCACCATCTTCCCATCTTCAACTTCCACACTGTCACTCTCTGTCACTCTCTCTCTGTCTCTCTCTCTCTGTCACTCTCTCTCTGTCTCTCTCTCTCTGTCACTCTCTCTCTGTCACTCTCTCTCTGTCACTCTCTCTCTGTCACTCTCTCTCTCTCTCTCTGTCACACTCTCTCTCTGTCTCTCTGTCACTCTCTCTCTCTGTCACTCTCTCTCTGTCACTCTCTCTCTGTCTCTCTCTCTCTGTCTCTCTCTCTCTGTCTCTCTCTCTCTGTCACTCTCTCTCTGTCACTCTCTCTCTGTCACTCTCTCTCTGTCTCTCTCTCTCTGTGTCTCTCTGTCACTCTCTCTCTCTCTCTCTCTCTGTCACTCTCTCTCTCTCTCTGTCCCTCTCTCTCTCTCTCTCTCTCTCTCTCTGTCACTCTCTCTCTGACTCTCTCTCTCTGTCACTCTGCCATAGTCATGATGTGGGTATGCCGGCGTTGGACTGGCATAAACACTGTAAAAAGTCTGACAACACCAGGTTTTAGTCCAACCGATTTATTTGATAATATTCTCACAAGCTTTCGAGGGGACTGCCTCTTCGTCAGGTGAATGGAGAGTTCTGGCCTCAGACAGAGCATATAAAGCACAGACAGTTTAGAGATTACTGATTAGAATGCGAATCCTTACACCTAACCTGCTGTTCAAGTCTTAAAGTGGCTGATAATGTGAGTGGAAGGAGCACTGATCACAGTTTAAAGAGATGTGTATTGTCTCCAGACAGTACAGTGAGTGAGGTTTTACAAACCCAGGCAAGTCACGGGGGTTACAGATAGTGCAACATGAACCCAAGATCCCTGTTGAGACCGTCCTCATGTGTGGGGAACTTGGCTATCAGTCTCTGTTCAGCGACTCTGCGCTGTCGTGTGTCATGAAGGCCGCCTTGGAGAATGCTTACCCGAAGGTCAGAGGCTGAATGCCCGTGACCGCTTACTGTACTGTCTGGAGACAATACACATCTCTTTAACCTGTGATCAGTGCTCCTTCCACTCACATTATCAGCCACTTTAAGACTTGAACAGCAGGTTAGGTGTAAGGATTCGCATTCTAATCAGTAATCTCTAAACTGTCTGTGCTTTATATGCTCTGTCTGAGGCCAGAACTCTCCATTCACCTGACGAAGGGGCTAACCCCGAAAGCTTGCTTGCTTGTGAGAATATTATCAAATAAATCGGTTGGACTAAAACCTGATGTTGTCAGACTTTTTACTCTGCCATCGAACATAGAACATTACAGCACAGTGCAGGCCCTTCAGCCCTCAATGTTGTGCCGAGCTATGTCCAAACCCAAGATCAGTCTATTCCACTCCCTATCATTCCGGAGTGCTCCATGTGCCTATCCAATAACTGCTTGAAAGTTCCTAAAGTGTCCGACTCCACTATCACAGCAGGCAGTGTATTCCACACCCCAACCACTCTCTGAGTAAAGAATCTACCTCGGACATCCCTCCTATATCTCCCACCATGAACCTTATAGTTATGCCCCTTAGTAACAGCTACATCCACCCGAGGAAATAGTCTCTGCACGTCCACTCTATCAATCCCCCTCATCATCTTATAAACCTCTATTAAGTCGCCTCTCATCCTCCTCCGCTCTAAAGAGAAAAGCCCCAGCTCCCTCAACCTTTCCTCATAAGACCTACCCTCCAAACCAGGCAGCATCCTGGTAAATCTCCTCTGCACTCTCTCCAATGCTTCCACATCCTTCTTATAGTGAGGTGACCAGAACTGCACACAATATTCCAAATGTGGTCTCACCAAGGTCCTGTATAGTTGCAGCATAACCCCACAGCTCTTAAACTCAAACCCCCTGTTAATAAACGCTAACACACTATAAGCCTTCTTCATGGCTCTATCCACTTGAGTGGCAACCTTCAGAGATCTGTGGGTACGAACCCCAAGATCTCTCTGTTCCTCCACATTCCTCAGAACCCTGCCGTTGACCCTGTAATCTGCATTCAGGTTTGTCCTACCAAAATGAATCACCTCTCCCTCTCTCTCTCTCTCTCTCTGTCTCTCTCTCTCCGTCTCTCTCTCTCTGTCACTCTCTGTCTCCCCGTCCCGTCTCTCTCACTCTCTCTGTCTCCCTCTCTCTCTGTCTCCCTTTCTCTCTGTCTCTGTCTCTCTCTCTCCGTCTCTCTCTCTCTGTCACTCTCTGTCTCCCCGTCCCGTCTCTCTCCCTCTCTCTCTGTCTCCCTCTCTCTCTGTCTCCCTCTCTCTCTGTCTCCCTCTGTCTCTGTCTCCCTCTGTCTCTCTCTCTCTCACACACTCCATCTCTGTCTCTGTTTCTCTCTCTCTGTCTCTTGCTCTCTGTCTCTCTCTCTCTCTCCCTCTGTCTCTCTCTCTCTCTCTCACACTCCGTCTCTCTCTCTCTCTCTTTGTCTCTGTCTCTCTATATTGCTTTCTATCACACTCTTTGTCTTTATCCCTGTCTCTGTTTCTCTCTCTCTGTCTCTCTCTCTCTCTGTCTCTTGCTCTCTGTCTCTCTTTCTGTCTCTCTGTCTCTTGCTCTCTGTCTCTCTCTCTCTCCCTCTCTCCTTCCGTCTCTCTCTCTCTCTCTCTTTGTCTCTGTCTCTCTATATTGCTTTCTATCACACTCTTTGTCTTTATCCCTGTTTCTGTTGCTCTCATGTCCTGCCTGCCCTCTCTCTCTCTCTCTCTCCTCCTCCCATTGTCACTTGTTTGCTTTGTTCTTGCTCTTTTTGTAACTGTGTGTGGTTCATTTTCGCTGACACTCTTTTTCTCTGTCACTTATTCTCTCACTCTATCTGTATTAGTCATTTTCTTTCTGTGATTCACACTCTCACTTTCTCCTTCCCTCCAGAGTCTGATGGATTTTCTCCCTGGTCATCCTGGACTCGTTGTTCCAGGAATTGTACAGACACGGAGTTTCGCAGCACCAAGAGTCGGATGCGTTTCTGTCAGAATCATCACAACTGCAGTGGAGAGATGTTCCAGGAGCGACCCTGTAACCTGCCTCAATGCACAAGTAATCCTGGGGGTCAGAGTTCATGATTAGAGCTTGGGGTCAGATTCAGGGCTCAGGGTCAATGTTTAGGTTCAGGGTCAGAATTTGAGGTCAGGGCTTGGACTCGGGGTCAGGATTCAGGCTCAGGGCCAGGGTTCGGACTTGGGGCCAGGGTTCGGACTCAGGGTCAGGGTTCGGACTCGGGGTCAGGGTTCGGACTCAGGGTCAGGGTTCGGACTCGGGGTCAGGGTTCGGACTTGGGGTCAGGATTCAGGGTTTGGACTCGGGGTCAGGGTTCGGAATCGGGGTCAGGGTTCGGACTCGGGCTCAGGGTCAGGGTTCGGACTCAGGCTCAGGGTTCGGGCTGTGGCTCAGAGTTAGGGTTCGGACTCGGGGTCAGGGTTCGGAATCGGGGTCAGGGTTCGGACTCAGGCTCAGGGTTCGGGCTGTGGCTCAGAGTTAGGGTTCGGACTCGGGATCAGGGTTCGGAATCGGGGTCAGGGTTCGGACTCGGGCTCAGGGTCAGGGTTCGGACTCAGGCTCAGGGTTCAGGCTGTGGCTCAGAGTTAGGGTTCGGACTTGGGGTCAGGGTTCGGAATCGGGGTCAGGGTTCGGACTCGGGCTCAGGGTCAGGGTTCGGACTCAGGCTCAGGGTTCGGGCTGTGGCTCAGAGTTAGGGTTCGGACTCGGGGTCAGGGTTCGGAATCGGGGTCAGGGTTCGGACTCGGGCTCAGGGTCAGGGTTCGGACTCAGGCTCAGGGTTCGGGCTGTGGCTCAGAGTTAGGGTTCGGACTCGGGGTCAGGGTTCGGAATCGGGGTCAGGGTTCGGACTCGGGCTCAGGGTCAGGGTTCGGACTCAGGCTCAGGGTTCAGGCTGTGGCTCAGAGTTAGGGTTCGGACTCGGGGTCAGGGTTCGGACTCGGGGTCAGGGTTCGGACTCGGGCTCAGGGTCAGGGTTCGGACTCAGGCTCAGGGTTCGGGCTGTGGCTCAGAGTTAGGGTTCGGACTCGGGGTCAGAGTTCGGACTCGGGGTCAGGGTTCGGACTCGGGCTCAGGGTCAGGGTTCGGACTCAGGCTCAGGGTTCGGGCTGTGGCTCAGAGTTAGAGTTCAGACTCGGGGTCAGGGTTCGGACTCGGGGTCAGGGTTCGGGCTCGGGGTCAGGGTTCGGGCTCGGGGTCAGGGTTCGGCTTGGGGTCAGGGTTTGGACTTGGGGTCAGGATTCAGACTCGGGGTCAAGGTCAGAGTTCAGGCTCGGGCTCTGGCTCAGGGTCAGGGTTTGGACTCGGGGTCAGGGTTTGGACTCGGGGTCAGTGTTCGGGCTCGGGGTCAGAGTTCAGACTTGGGGGTCAGGATTCAGGGTTCGGACTCGGTGTCAGGGTCAGGGTTCAGGCTCGGGGTCAGGGTTCGGGTTCGGGCTCAGGGTTTGGACTCGAGGTCCGGGTTCGGACTCGGGGTCAGGGTTCGGACTCGGGGTCACGGTTCGGACTCGGGGTCAGGGTTCGGACTCAGGGTCAGGGTTCGGACTCGGGGTCAGGGTTGGGCCTCGGGGTCAGGGTTGGGACTCGGGATCAGGGTTGGGACTCGGGATCAGGGTTCGAGTTCGGGTTCGGGCTCGGGCTCAGGGTCAGGGTTCGGGCTCGGGGTCAGGGTTCGGACTTGGGGTCAGGAGTCATGGTTCAGGTTCAGGGTCAGGGTTCGGGTTCGGGCTCAGGGTTTGGACTCGGGGGTCAGGATTCGGGCTCGGGGTCAGGATTCGGGCTCGGGGTCAGGATTCGGGCTCGGGGTCAGGATTCGGGCTCGGGGTCAGGATTCGGGTTCGGGGTCAGGATTCGGACTCGGGGTCAGGGTTCGGACTCGGGGTCAGGGTTCGGACTCGGGGTCAGGGTTGGGCCTCGGGGTCAGGGTTCGGGCTCGGGGTCAGGATTCGGGTTCGGGGTCAGGATTCGGACTCGGGGTCAGGATTCGGGTTCGGGGTCAGGATTCGGGCTCGGGGTCAGGGTTCGGACTCGGGGTCAGGGTTCGGACTCGGGGTCAGGATTCGGGTTCGGGGTCAGGATTCGGACTCGGGGTCAGGATTCGGGTTCGGGGTCAGGATTCGGACTCGGGGTCAGGATTCGGGTTCGGGGTCAGGATTCGGGTTCGGGGTCAGGATTCGGACTCGGGGTCTGAGTTCGGACTCGGGGTCAGGGTTGGGCCTCGGGGTCAGGGTTCGGGCTCGGGGTCAGGATTCGGGCTCGGGGTCAGGATTCGGGCTCGGGGTCAGGATTCGGGCTCGGGGTCAGGATTCGGACTCGGGGTCAGGGTTCGGACTCGGGGTCAGGGTTCGGACTCGGGGTCAGGATTCGGGTTCGGGGTCAGGATTCGGGCTCGGGGTCAGGATTCGGGTTCGGGGTCAGGATTCGGGCTCGGGGTCAGGATTCGGGCTCGGGGTCAGGATTCGGGTTCGGGGTCAGGATTCGGCCTCGGGGTCAGGGTTCGGACTCGAGGTCAGGGTTGGGCCTCGGGGTCAGGGTTCGGACTTGGGATCAGGATTTAGGGTTCAGGCTCGGGGTCAGGGTTCGGGTTCGGGCTCAGGGTTTGGACTCGGGGTCAGGATTAAGGCTCGGGGTCCGGGTTGGGCCTCGGGGTCAGGGTTGGGCCTCAGGGTCAGGGTTCGGACTCGGGGTCAGGGTCAGGGTTTGGGCTCGGGGTCAGGGTTCGGGCTCGGGGTCAGGGTTCGGACTTGGGGTCAGGATTCAGGGTTCGGACTCGGGGTCAGGGTCAGAGTTCGGGCTCGGGGTCAGGGTTCGGACTTGGGGTCAGGGTCAGGGTTCAGGGATGCCTGAATGACATTAATATTACTAGAGAGGTGGTGCTCGACAGACTGGGGGAACTGATTGTGGACAAGTCCCCAGGACCGGATGGAATGCATCCAAGGGTTCTGAAAGAAATGGCGGAGGTGATAGTGGATGCCTTGGTGATTATTTTCCAAATGTCGCTGGATCCCAGGAAAGTGCCGGAAGATTAGAAAATAGCTAATGTTACACCGTTGTTTAAGAAGGGTGGCAGGCAAAAGGCAAGGAATTATAGGCCGGTTAGTTTAACGTCTGTTGTAGGAAAAATGTTAGAATCTTGGGAATGGTGACCATAATTCTATCTCCTTCACAATTGCATTGGAACGAGATAGGATCAGACAGGCTAGGAAGGTGTTTGTCTGGAGTAAGGGGAGATACGAAGAAGTCAGGAAGTTACTTGGACAAATAAACTGGAAGGAGGCATTCTTAGGGAAAAGTACCGAAGGAAGGTGGCGGATATTCAAGGAATGTTTGTCTGGCGCTCTGCATGACAATGTTCCGATAAGGCAAGGGGGTTTTGGTAGGTCGCGGGAACCGTGGTGCACGAAGGCTGTGTTGAACCTAGTCAGGAGGAAAAGGAAGGTGTACAAAAGGTTCAGGGAACTAGGAGAGGTTAAGGATCTTGAAGAATATAAGGACTGTAGAAAGGAGGTTAAAAGGGAAATTAGGAGAGCCAGAAGCGGTCATGAGAAGACCTTGGCGGGTAAGATTAAGGAAAATCCCAAGGCCTTCTATAAGTATGTGAAAGGTAAAAGGGTGAGAAGGGAAAGGATAGGACCTATAAAAGGTGAAGGGGGAAAGGTCTGTGTAGAACCAGAAGAAATGGCGGAGGTGCTTAATGAGTACTTTGCCTCAGTATTCACAGTGGAAGCTGATTTGGGAGATCTTGCTATGGACTTGCAGCAGGTGGAAAAGATTGAGTACGTGGACATTAAGGAGGAGGATGTGTTAGAACTTTTGAATTCTATCAAGGTAGATAAGTCGCCGGGACCAGATGGGATGTACCCCAGGATACTGTGGGAGGCGAGGGAAGTGATTGCAGAGCCCTTGGCGATGATCGTTGCGTCGTCAATGGAGACGGGAGAGGTTCCGGAAGATTGGAGGATTGCGGATGTAGTCCCTATTTTCAAGAAAGGGAACAGAGATAGCCCGGGAAATTACCGCCCGGTGAGTCTGACCTCAGTGGTTGGTAAACTGATGGAGAGGCTTCTGAGGGACAAGATTTACGAGCATTTGGAGAGGTTTGACATGATCAGGAATAGTCAGCATGGATTTGTCAAGGGCAGGTCGTGCCTTACGAGCCTAGTTGAGTTCTTCGATAATGTGACTGAACACATTGACGAAGGAAGTGCCGTGGACGTAGTGTACATGGACTTCAGCAAGGCTTTTGATAAGGTCCCCCATGCAAGACTTCTTGAGAAGGTGAGAGGGCATGGGATCCAAGGGCCTTTGGCCTTGTGGATCCAGAACTGGCTTGCCTGCAGAAGGCAGAGAGTGGTTGTGGATGGGTCTTTTTCGGAATGGAGGTCAGTCACCAGTGGGGTGCCCCAGGGATCTGTTCTGGGACCCTTGCTGTTTGTCATTTTCATAAATGACCTGGATGAGGAAGTGGAGGGATGGGTTAGCAAGTTCGCTGATGACACGAAGGTCGGCGGTGTTGTGGATGGTCTGGAAGGATGTCAAAAGTTGCAGCAGGACATAGATAGGATGCAGGAATGGGCGGAGAAGTGGCAGATGGACTTAAACGCGGATAAATGTGTAGTCGTCCATTTCGGCAGAACCAACGGGATGAACGAGTACACTATTAAGGGCAGGGGTCTTAGTAGCGTTGAAGAGCAGTAGGATCTCGGGTTCCGGGTTCACAGGACTCTTAAATCGGCCTCGCAGGTGGAGGAGGTGGTCAAGAAGGCGTATGGTGTACTGGCCTTCATTAATCGAGGGATTGAGTTTAGGAGTCGGGAGGTAATGCTGCAACTTTACAGGACCCTCGTCAGGCCTTATTTGGAGTACTGTGCGCAGTTCTGGTCGCCTCACTATAGGAAAGACGTAGAAGCTATTGAAAGGGTGCAGAGGAGATTTACAAGGATGTTGCCTGGACTGGGAGGCATGCCTTATGAAGATAGGTTGAGGGAGCTGGGACTCTTTTCCCTGGAGAGGCGAAGGTTGAGAGGCGACCTGATAGAAGTTTATAAAATGTTGAGAGGAATAGATAGGGTGGACTCTCAGAGGCTATTTCCCCGGGTTGAAATGGTCGCTACGAGAGGACACAGATTTAAGGTGCGGGGAGGGAAGTACAGAGGTGATGTTAGGGGTAAGTTTTTCACTCAGAGGGTGGTGAGTGAATGGAATCGGCTGCCGTCGTCGGTGGTGGAGGCGAACTCGCTGGGGTCTTTTAAAAGACTTCTGGATGAGTATATGGGGTTTAATGGGATTGGGGGTTATAGATAGGTCTATAGATTGGTGGGGTTGATGCGATCGGCGCAACTCGAGGGCCAAAGGGCCTGTTTGTGCTGTAATGTTCTATGTTCTAATCCGTGATCAAGGAGAAAATAGTGAGGCATCTTGAGGAGAATTGTTTGGTAGAGCAGACGCAGCTCAGTTTCATTAAGGGGAAGTCATGTCTGACGAATTTATTGGAGTTCTATGAGGATGTGTCTAGGGCGGTGGATAGAGGGGAGCCGGTGGATGTGGTCTTTCTGGATTTTCAGAAGGCGTTTGACAAGGTACTTCACAAGAGGTTATTGCAGAAGGTCAGGGGACATGGAGTTGGGGGTAGGGTGTTAGCGTGGATAGAAGATTGGTTGTCAAATAGGAGGCAGAGAGTGGGGGTCAATGGGTGCTATTCGGATTGGCGGTTGGTGACTAGTGGAGTGCCCCAGGGGTCGGTGCTGGGGCCTCAGCTATTTACCATTTATATAGATGATCTGGAGGAGGGAACCGAGTGTATGGTGTCGAAATTTGCTGATGACACCAAGATTGATGGAACGGCAAATTGTGTGGAGGGTGTGGAGAGTCTGCAGAAGGATCTAGATAGGCTGGGCGAATGGGCCAGGAAATGGCAAATGGAATTTAATGTTGGCAAGTGTGAGTTGGTCCACTTTGGAAGGAAGAATGGTAGGAAGGACTATTACTTACGTGGCGAAAAACTGCAGCAGGCGACGGTGCAGAAGGACCTGGGGGTCCTTGTGCATGAGTCGCAAAAACCCAGCTTGCAGGTGCAGCAGGTGGTCAGGAAGGCGAATGGGATGCTGGCCTTCATAGCGAAGGGGATTGAATATAAAAGTAGGGAGGTCTTGCTGCAGCTGTATAGGGCATTGGTGAGGCCGCAGCTGGAGTACTGTGTGCAGTTTTGGGCGCCGCACCTGCGCAAAGATATTTTGGCCTTGGAGGGTGTGCAGAGGAGGTTTACTAGGCTGATACCGGAGTTGAGGGGGTTTAGCTATGAGGAGAGGCTGAATAAACTAGGCTTGTACTCGTTAGAGTTTAGAAGAATGAGGGGAGATCTCATTGAGACATATAAGATGATGAATGGGTTGGATAGGATAGAGGTGGAGAGACTCTTCCCGCTCAGAAAGGACAGTAGGACTAGGGGGCACAGCCTCAAGATAAAGGGGGGGCGGTTTAGAACGGAGTTGAGGAGGAACTTCTTCACTCAAAGGGTGGTGAATCTCTGGAATTCTCTACCCGTTGAAGTGGTGGAGGCTGCCTCGCTAAATATTTTTAAGAAACGGGTTGATGGGTTTTTGATAAGAGAGGGGATTAAGGGTAATGGGGAGAGGGTGGGAATGTGGAACTGAGCCACGACAGATCAGCCATGATCTTATTGAATGGCGGGGCAGGCTCGAAGGGCCAGATGGCCTCCTCCTGCTCCTATTTCTTATGTTCTTATGAACTATGAGGAGAGGCTGAATAAACTAGGCTTGTACTCGTTAGAGTTTAGAAGAATGTTGATCGGCCGAACTCGAGGGCCGAAGGGCCTGTTTGTGCTGTAATGTTCTATGTTCTAATGAGGGGAGATCTCATTGAGACGTATAAGATGATGTATGGGATGGACAGGATAGAGGTGGAGAGACTCTTCCTGCTCATAGAACATAGAACATTACAGCACAGAACTGGCCCTTCGGCCCACGATGTGGGAACAGAGACGGGAATTATAGACCGGTGAGTCTTACTTCTGTTGTGGGCAAGGTTTTAGAAAAAATTATTAGGGATAGGATTTATAGTTATTTGGAGTGTAATGAATTGATTAGAAATAGTCAGCATGGTTTTGTAGCGGGTAGGTCGTGCCTTACTAACCTTATTGAGTTTTTTGATAAGGTGACCAAAGAGGTGGATGGTGACCAGGCAGTTGATGTGGTGTATATGGATTTTAGCAAGGCGTTCGATAAGGTTCACCATGGTAAGCTTCTGCAGAAGATGCAGATGTATGGGATTGTGGGTAATCTAGGGAATTGGATCAGGAATTGGCTAGCAGATAGGAGACAGAGGGTGGTGGTTGATGGTAAATATTCGTCATGGAGTTCGGTTACGAGTGATGTGCCTCAGGGATCTGTTTTGGGGCCATTGCTGTTTGTAATCTTTATTAATGATCTGGATGAGGGTATAGTTGGGTGGATTAGTAAATTTGCTGATGACACCAAAGTCGGAGGTGTGCTAGATAGTGAGGAAAGGTGTCATAGTCTGCAGGGAGACTTAGATAGGTTGCAGAGCTGGGCCGAGAGGTGGCGGATGGAATTTAATGCGGAGAAGTGTGAGGTAATTCACTTTGGTGGGAATAACAGATGTGTCGAGTACAGGGCTAACGGGAGGACTTTGAATAGTGTGGATGAGCAGAGGGATCGAGGTGTATGTGTACATAGATCCCTGAAAGTTGGGAATCAAGTAGATAAGGTTGTTAAGAAGGCATACGGTGTCTTGGCGTTTATTGGTAGGGGGATTGAATTTAGGAGTCGCAGCGTCATGATGCAACTGTACACAACTCTGGTGCGGCCGCACTTGGAGTACTGTGTGCAGTTCTGGTCCCCACATTACAGGAAGGATGTGGAGGCTTTGGAGAGGGTGCAGAGGAGGTTTACTAGGATGTTGCCTGGTATGGAGGGGAGGTCCTATGAGGAGAGGCTGAGGGATTTGGGGTTGTTTTCGCTGGAAAGAAGGCGGCTAAGAGGGGATCTTATTGAAACATATAAGATGATTAGAGGTTTAGATAGGGTGGACAGTGATAGCCTTTTTCCTCGGATGGAGAAAACTAGCACGAGGGGGCATGGCTTTAAATTAAGGGGGGGTAGCTACAGGACGGATGTCAGGGGTAGGTTCTTTACCCAGAGGGTGGTGAGGGATTGGAATGCCCTGCCTGCTGCAGTTGTAAATGCGCCTAGTTTGGGGGCGTTTAAGAAATCCGTGGATAGGTTTATGGATGAAAAGGGATTGGTTTAGGTTAGTGGGTCATTGTTTTGTAACTGGTCGGCGCAACATCGTGGGCCGAAGGGCCTGTTCTCCGCTGTAATGTTCTATGCTCATTGTTTCTGGCGAGCAAAGTCGAGAGGCAGCGATTTTTGGACATCAGAGGAGGCAGCAACGGGTACATTTTTCTGTTTCTTTGGCTAACTTTTATTTTTAGTTTTTTAAAGTTGCGAGTTTTTGGCGGTTTTTTAAAATTAGTTAAAACCGGAAGTCGTCACTAAGACGCTTGCCGGGAGTTGTAGGTTTTTTTTCTGGGCCCCTAATCCTATAAATTAGCGTAGAGAGGATACCCGAGTCTCTACACTGGTAGAGAATCCCACCCTCCCACCTCCTCTAACCTAAATTATAAGTGTGGGTAAGTTTTCTTTTTAATATTTTTATTTCTTCTGCTGGTAATAGTTTCAGGGATGGCAGTTCAGGCAGTAAGCTGCATCTCCTGTGGGATGTATGTGGTGAGGGACTCCAGTAATGTTACAGGGGATTTTACTTGTAGGAAGTGCGTTAGAATGCAGCTTCTGGAGGAGCGTGTAAAGGAGTTGGAGTTGGAAGTAGAGGAGCTCCGCAAAATTCGGGATGCAGAGGTGGACATTGATAGGAGTTATAGGGAGTTAGTCACTCCTAGAAACCAGTCTTGGGTCACTGCCAAGAGGAGGGGAAAGAAGCAAGTGGGGGGAAAATCCCCTGGGGCTGTTCCCCTCCAAAATAGGTTTTCGGTCCTGGAGGCTACAGTTGAGGAGGGATCAACTGGGGATAGCCAAAGGGAGCAGGTCTCTGGGGATGAGCCTACTGTAAAAGCTCAGGTGGTTAGGGGTAGCCAAAGATTAGGTCTTGTAATTGGGGACTCCACCGTTAAAGGGACGGATAGGAGAGTCGGTAACAATGATAGGAACTCAGGGCTGGTGTGTTGCCTACCAGGGGCTGGGGTCCAGGATGTCTCAGAGAGGATATTCAAGACTCTCAGGGGAGAGGGAGATCAACCCCAAGTTATTATTCATGTGGGGACGCATGATATAGGGAGGCTAAGGGAAGGGGACATTAAGC
This sequence comes from Prionace glauca, assembly GCA_037974335.1. Taxonomy (NCBI): domain Eukaryota; kingdom Metazoa; phylum Chordata; class Chondrichthyes; order Carcharhiniformes; family Carcharhinidae; genus Prionace; species Prionace glauca. The sequence goes on along the minus strand of CM075727.1, from coordinate 306,740 downwards.
AGAGATTCATGGAGTTGGGGTGGAAGCTAAAGGCCAAGACAGACAGAGTGGTTATCTCTGGACTCTTGCCTGTGCCACGGGATAGTTTAGAGAGGAATAGAGGGAGGGAAAGCTTGAACTCGTGGCTGAGGGGATGGTGCAGGAGGGAAGGGTTTAAGTACTTGAACAATTGGGGCTCGTTCTGGGGAAGGTGGGACCTTTATCAGAGGGATAGGATTCACCTGAACCAAAGGGGAACAAATATCCTGGGAGGTAAATTTGTTAAGGTTATGCGGAGTGGTTTAAACTGATTCAGAGGGGGGGTGGGATCCTGAGTAGAGGGGGTGAAAGTGAGGGGGGCGTAGATGGGGACTGCAATGCACGGCATTGCGGGGGAGGGGCGGAACAGGGTTTGGAATGTGGTTTGAAATGTGTATACTTTAATGCGAGGAGTATTCGCAATAAGGTGGATGAACTTGCAGCGTGGACCAGTACCTGGGACTTCGATGTTGTGGCCATTTCAGAGACTTGGATAGAGCAGGGTCAGGAATGGATGTTGCAGGTCCCGGGGTACAAATGCTTTAATCGGAGTAGACAAGGAGGTAGAAGGGGGGGTGGGGTAGCATTATTGGTCAAGGACTGTATCTCAGTATCAGAGAGGAACTTTAATGAGGACTTGTCTGTTGAGGTAGTATGGGCAGAGATTAGAAATAGGAGAGGAGAGGTCACCCTGTTGGGAGTCTTTTATAGACCTCCAAAAAGTTCTAGAGAGGTTGAGGAAAGGATTGCGGAGACGATCCTTGTTAGGAGTGAAAGTAATAGGGTAATTGTTATGGGGGACTTTAACTTTACTCATGTAGATTGGAATTGCTACAGCTCTGGCTCGTTAGAAGGGTCAGTTTTTGTTCAAAGTGTGCAAGAAGGTTTTTTGACTCAGTATGTAGATAGGCCGACGAGAGGTGAGGCTATATTGGATTTGGTGCTCGGTAATGAGCCAGACCAGGTGCTAGACTTGGAAGTTGGTGTACAGTTTGGGGATAGTGATCACAATTCGATTACGTTCACCTTAGTGATGGAAAGGGATAGGCATGAACCTCGGGCCAGTAGTTTCAGCTGGGGGAAGGGTAATTATGAGGCTATTAGGAGAGAATTAGGAAGCATTGGTTGGAATGGGAGATTACAGGGACTGGGAACATCCGAGATGTGGAGATTTTTCAAGGAGCAGCTATTGCGGGTCTGTGATAAGTATATCCCTGTCAGGCAAGGAGGATTTGGTAGGCCCAGGGAACCGTGGTGCACCAAAAAAGTTGATTCGTTGGTTAGGAAGAAAAAGGAGGCTATTAAGGGCAGGGGTCTTAGTAGCGTTGAAGAGCAGAAGGATCTCGGGGTCCGGGTTCACAGGACTCTTAAATCGGCCTCGCAGGTGGAGGAGGTGGTCAAGAAGGCGTATGGTGTACTGGCCTTCATTAATCGAGGGATTGAGTTTAGGAGTCGGGAGGTAATGCTGCAACTTTACAGGACCCTCGTCAGGCCTCATTTGGAGTACTGTGCGCAGTTCTGGTCGCCTCACTATAGGAAAGACGTAGAAGCTATTGAAAGGGTGCAGAGGAGATTTACAAGGATGTTGCCTGGACTGGGAGGCATGCCTTATGAAGATAGGTTGAGGGAGCTGGGACTCTTTTCCCTGGAGAGGCGAAGGTTGAGAGGCGACCTGATAGAAGTTTATAAAATGTTGAGAGGAATAGATAGGGTGGACTCTCAGAGGCTATTTCCCCGGGTTGAAATGGTCGCTACGAGAGGACACAGATTTAAGGTGCGGGGAGGGAAGTACAGAGGTGATGTTAGGGGTAAGTTTTTCACTCAGAGGGTAGTGAGTGATTGGAATCGGCTGCCGTCGTCGGTGGTGGAGGCGAACTCGCTGGGGTCTTTTAAAAGACTTCTGGATGAGTATATGGGGTTTAATGGGATTGGGGGTTATAGATAGGTCTATAGATTGGTGGGGTTGATGCGATCGGCGCAACTCGAGGGCCGAAGGGCCTGTTTGTGCTGTAATGTTCTATGTTCTATGTTCGGATGAGGCTTGAGGGCTCAGGTAGTGCATTAGAAAGTTTTAGATTGGCTAGGAGGGAGTTGAAGAGGGAGTTAAGAAGGGCTAAAAGAGGGCATGAGATGATTTTGGCTGATAGGATTAAGGAGAACCCTAAGGCGTTTTACAGGTATGTCAAGAACAGAAGGTTGGTTAGGACAAGATTAGGGCCAGTTACAGACAGTAGAGGGAAGTTGTGTGTGGAACCGGAGGAGATTGGAGAGGCGTTGAACCAATATTTCTCTTCGGTGTTCACGCAAGGGGACAGGAATGTAGCTGAGGAGGACACTGGGGTGCAGGGGTGTGAAATAGACAGTATTGCAGTTGATACGGGGGATGTGCTGGATATTTTAGAGGGATTGAAAATAGATAAGTCCCCTGGTCCAGATGGGATTTACCCTAGGATTCTTTGGGAGGCAAGAGGGGTGATTGCGGAGCCTCTGGCTCTGATCTTCAGGTCGTCGTTCGTCTCTGGTATAGTACCAGAAGATTGGAAGACAGCAAATGTTGTCCCATTGTTTAAGAAGGGGAGAAGGGACTTCCCTGGGAATTATAGACCGGTGAGTCTTACTTCTGTGGTGGGTAAGGTTTTGGAAAGGATTATTAGAGACAGGATTTATAGTTATTTGGAAAGTAATGAGTTGATTAGAGACAGTCAGCATGGTTTTGTAGCGGGTAGGTCATGCCTTACTAACCTTATCGAGTTCTTTGAGAAAGTGACCAAAGAGGTGGATAGGGGTAAGGCAGTTGATGTGGTGTATATGGATTTTAGCAAGGCGTTTGATAAGGTTCACCACGGTAGGCTTCTGCAGAAAATGCAGATGTATGGGAATGGGGATGATCTAGGTAATTGGATCAGGAATTGGCTAGCAGATAGGAGACAGAGAGTGGTGGTTGATGGGAAATATTCGTCATGGAGTTCGGTTACAAGTGGTGTGCCTCAGGGATCTGTTTTGGGGCCACTGCTGTTTGTAATTTTTATTAATGATCTGGATGAGGGTATAGTTGGGTGGATTAGTAAGTTTGCTGATGACACCAAAGTCGGAGGTGTGGTTGATTGTGAGGAAGGGTGTCATAGTTTGCAGGATGACTTAGAAAGGTTGCAGAGCTGGGCTGAGAGGTGGCGAATGGAGTTTAATGTGGAGAAGTGTGAGGTAATTCATTTCGGTAGGAATAACAGATGTGTTGAGTATAGGGCTAACGGGAGGACTTTGAATAGTGTGGAGGAGCAGAGGGATCTAGGTGTATGTGTACATAGATCCCTGAAAGTTGGGAATCAAGTAGATAAAGTTGTTAAGAAGGCATACGGAGTTTTGGCATTTATTGGTAGGGGGATTGAATTTAGGAGTCGCAGCGTCATGATGCAACTGTACACATCTCTGGTGCGGCCGCACTTGGAGTTTTGTGTGCAGTTCTGGTCCCCACATTACAGGAAGGATGTAGAGGCTTTGGAGAGGGTGCAGAGGAGGTTTACCAGGATGTTGCCTGGTATGGAGGGGAGATCCTATGAGGAGAGATTGAGAGATTTGGGGTTGTTTTCGCTGGAAAGAAGGCGGCTAAGAGGGGATCTCATTGAAACATATAAGATGATTAGAGGTTTAGACAGGGTAGATAGTGATAGCCTTTTTCCTAGGATGGAGAAAGCTAACACGAGGGGGCACGATTTTAAATTAAGGGGGGGTAGTTATAGGACAGATGTCAGGGGTAGGTTCTTTACCCAGAGGGTGGTGAGGGACTGGAATGCCCTGCCAGCTGCAGTTGTAAATGCGCCTAGTTTGGGGGCGTTTAAGAGATCTGTGGATAGGTTTATGGATGAAAAGGGATTGGTTTAGGCTAGTGGGTCATTGTTTTGTAACTGGTCGGCGCAACATCGTGGGCCGAAGGGCCTGTTCTGCGCTGTAATGTTCTATGTTCTATGTTCTATGTTGCACCGACCAGTTTTTTTTAAAAAAAACACTGACCCACTAATCTAAACCAATCACTTTTCATCCATAAACCTATCCACAGATCTTTTAAACGCCCCCAAACTAGGTGCATTTACAACTGCAGCTGGCAGGGCATTCCAGTCCCTCACCACCCTCTGGGTAAAGAACCTACCCCTGACATCAGTCCTATAACTACCCCCCCTTAATTTAAAGCCATGCCCCCTCGTATTAGCCTTTTTCCTCGGATGGAGAAAGCTATCACTATCCACCCTGCTCAGAAAGGACAGTAGGACTAGGGGGCACAGCCTCAAGATAAAGTGGGGGCGGTTTAGAACGTAGTTGAGGAGGAACTTCTTCACTCAAAGGGTGGTGAATCTCTGGAATTCTCTGCCCGTTGAAGTGGTGGAGGCTGCCTCGCTCAATATTTTTAAGACGCGGGTTGATGAGTTTTTGATAAGAGAAGGGATTAAGGGTTATGGGGAGAGGGCGGGAAGGTGGAGCTGAGTCACGACAGATCAGCCATGATCTTATTGAATGGCGGGGCAGGCTCGAAGGGCCAGATGGCCTACTCCTGCTCCTATTTCTTATGTTCTTATGTTCAGGCTCGGGGTCAGGGTTCGGACTCGGGGTCAGGGTCAGGGTTTGGACTCGGGGTCAGAATTCAGGCTCGGGGTCAGGATTCGGGCTCGGGCTCGGGGTTCGGGCTCGGGGTCAGGGTTCGGGCTCGGGGTCAGGGTTCGGGCTCTGGCTCAGGGTCAGGGTTTGGACTCGGGGTCAGAATTCAGGCTCGGGGTCAGGGTTTGGGCTCGGGCTCGGGGTCAGGTTTTCGGGTTCGGGTCGGGTTTTCGGGCTCGGGGTCGGGGTTCGGGCTCGGGGTCAGGGTTCGGGTTCGGGGTCAGGGTTCGGGCTCGGGGTCAGGGTTCGGGCTCGGGGTCAGGGTTCGGGGTTTGGACTCGGGGTCAGAAGTCAGGGTCAGGGTTCGGGCTCGGGGTTTGGGCTCGGGATCAGGGTTCGGGCTCGGGGTCAGGGTTCGGGCTCGGGGTCAGGGTTCGGGCTCGGGGTCAGGGTTCGGACTCGGGGTCAGGGTTCGGGATCAGGGTACGGGCTCAGGGTTAGAATTTGGGATGTGGAGTAAATACATGGCAGATGCAATCCAACTTTTGATTTAGATTTATTATTGTCACGAGTCCAAAGATGTGTGGGTTAGGTTGATTGGCCATGCTAAGAAATTGCCCCATAGTGTCCAGGGATGTGTAGGTTCGAGGGATTAGTGAGTAAATGTGTAGGGATATGGGGGTAGGGCCTGGATGGGATTGTGTTCAGTGCAGACTCGATGGGCTGAAGGGCCTCTTTCTGCACTGTAGGGTTCTATGGTTCTATGATGTATTAACATACAGTGAAAAGTATTGTTTCTTGTGTGCTATGCAGACAAAGCATACCATTCATAGAGAAGGAAAGGAGAGAGTGTAAAAGGTAGTGTTACAGTCATAGCTAGGTTGTGGAGAAAGATCAACTTAACGTGAGGTGGGCCCATTCAAAAGTCTGACAGCAGCAGGGAAGAAGCTGTTCTTGAGTCAGTTGGTACGTGACCTCAGACTTTTGTATCTTTTTCCCGATGGAAGAAGGTGGAAGAGAAAATATCCGAGGTGCGTGGGGGGGAGGGTCCTTAGTTATGCTGGCTGCTTTTCTGAGGCAGTGGGAAGTGCAGACAGAGTCAATGGATGGGAGGCTGGTTTGTGTGATGGATTGGGCTACATTCACAACCTTTTGTAGTTCTTTGTGGTCTTGGGCAGAGCAGGAGCCCAGACCAAGCTGTGATACAACCAGAAAGAATTCTTTCTATGGGGCATCTGTAAAAGTTGGTGAGAGTCATAGCGGACATGCCAAATTTCCTTAGTTTAAGAAAGTAGAGATGTTGGTGGGTTTTCTTAACCATAGTGTTGGCACGAGGGGATCCAGACAGGTTGTAGGTGATCTGGACACCTAAAAACCTGAAGCTCTCGACCATTTAGAACCATAGAACCCTACAGTGCAGAAACAGGCCCTTCGGCCCATCGGGTCTGCACCGAACACAATCCCACCCAGACCCTATCCCCATATCCCTACACATTTACCTGCTAATCCCTCTAACCTACACATCCCAGGACACTAAGGGGCAATTTTAGCATAGCCAATGAACCTAACCCGCATATCTTTGGACTGTGGGAGGAAACCGGAGCACCCGGAGAAAACCCACGCAGACACGAGGAGAATGTGCAAACTCCAAACAGGCAGTGACCCGAGCCGGGAATCGAATCCAGGACCCTAGAGCTGTGAAGCAGCAGTGCTAACCACTGTGCTACCGTGCCGCCCATTTCAAAGATTGAACGCACTTGGGCTGTTTTCCCTTGAGAGACGTCGGCTGAGGGGGGAATTTGATAGAGGTTTATAAGATTATGAAGGGGACAGATAGAGTAGATGGTGATAAGCTTTTTCCGCTATTAGAAATGGATAGAACGAGGGGTCACGGGCTTAGGGTGAGGGGGACTAGATATAAGACTAATATTAGAGGGCAGTTTTTCACACAAAGGGTAGTGGGGATGTGGAATGCACTGCCGAGTGAGGTGATGGAAGCAGGCACGCTAGGGTTGTTCAAGAGTCACTTGGACAGCCACATGAGCAGTTTACATATAGGGGGATATAGCAGGCCTTACTAAACATTGTAGGCTTGGGGTCAGTTTAGTCTCAGGGGTATAGAGTCTTTAATAATGAAATTTTTATCCACAGGCACTTACCATCTCGAGGGCATCATGGCAGCACAGAGACTATCTGTTGCTGTGCGGACACATGGATTTGGGCCTGTGTCCGTGGGAGTTTGCGCGTTCTCCCCGTGGTTGCGTGGGTTTCCTCCGGGTGCTCCGGTTTCCTCCCACATCCCAAAAATGTGCTTTTAGGCTGATTGATTGGGTAACAAATTGTCCCTATATTGGACCTCCCTGATCCTCACACATTAGGCATAGACTAGAGTCATGAATAGGTCACTGACCATGGGACGGCGGTGCGGGCTCGTTGGGCCGAAGGGCCTGTTTCCCGTGCTGTTTTGTTCTTTGTTCTTTGTTCTTTGTTCTACTTCATTGATGTAGACAGGCTGCGTGGTTAAATGTGAAGTTATTTACTTCAGGCAGGTAAACAGAATGGCAGAGTATTGTTTAAATGGCGATGGGAAATGTTGATGTACAGAGGGACCTGGGTGTCTGAGTACACCAGCCACTGAAAGCAAGTGCGCAGGTATAGCGAGCAGTTAGGGAGGCAGATGGGATGGGTGGCCTTCATCAAAAGAAGATTCAAGTCCAGGAGCTCGGATGTATTACTGCAGCTGTGCAGGGCTTTGGTGAGACCACAGCTGGTATATTCTGTGATATTTCAGTTTCCTTCTTAAGAAAGGATATATTTGCCATTGAGGGAGTGTCCTGGGATGGTAAGATCATGTTCTGAGGAGACACTGTGTCGAGAAGGGCAGCATGGACAAGTAGGACTAAAGGGCCTGTTTCCATGTTGGAAACCTCTGTGTGACTGGGTCTGTATTCACTGGAATTGAGAAGAATGTGAGGGGATCACATTGAAATGTATAAAATTCTGATAGGATTGTACAGAATGAATTTGGATGTGGTTACTTTCGGGGTGGGGAGGGTGGTGGTGGGAAGTGGGGTGGAGGGGGGGCATCTGGAAGACGGGCTTTACAGTTTAAGGATGGGAAAATGTTTTCTCTCAAAGGACAGTAATTGTCTGGAATTACTCCCAAAAGGACTGTGGGAACAGAGTCTCAGAATATTCTTAAGGCAGAATGAGATAGATTCTCGATTAACAAAGGAATGAAAGATTATCGGGGAGGTGGGAATGTAGGGTTGGGGTTACAATTAGAGTAGCCATGATCTTATAGGATGGCAGAGCAACTAGAGGGACAGAATGGCCTCCTTGTGCTCCTGATTCATATCATTTGTTTGTCCAATGTGTACAAGAACTGGAGGTGACCATTTAGGCTCTCAAATCTATTACACATGGACAGGAGGAGGCCATTCAGCCCTTCCTTCCAGTTTCTCACAGGTCATTGCGATTTCTGCAGTGCTTTATTTCCTGTTTTCATTACAGATGAAACAGAATGTTCTGGAAGGAACTGTACTCGGGACTGCAGCTGGAACATGTGGTCAGAATGGAGTGAGTGTTCCCGTTGGTGTGGAGTTGGTCAACAACACCGTCTCCGAACCTACAACTGGCCACACTCGGGCGGTCAGTGGTGTGAGGGGATTCTGACTGGAAACCTGGAGATCCGCTTCTGCAATATCAAGGCTTGCAAAGGTGAGAGGTCATAGGGCAGGGAGGGGCAGAAGTGAAAGTTCATGGGAGAGACAAGTGAGTGAGGATAAGGGAGAATGGATTGAGAGTAATGTGCTGGGTGTATTCAGGAGGAATTTCTCATTCAGTATGTGTGCTCCAGTGAGAACAAACCAAGTTTCTCCAACCTCTCCTCATAGCTAATGCCCTCCATACCAGGCAACATCCTGGTAAATCTTTTCTGTACCCTCTCCAAAGCCTCCACATCCTTCTGGTAGTGTGATGGCCAGAATTGAACTCTATATTCCAAGTGCAGCCTAATTAACGTTCGATAAACATAGAAACATAGAACATTACAGCACAAACAGGCCGTTCGGCCCTCGAGTTGCACCGATCACATCAACCCCACCAATCTATAGACCTATCTATAACCCCCAATCCCATTAAACCCCATATACTCATCCAGAAGTCTTTTAAAAGACCCCAGCGAGTTCGCCTCCACCACCGATGACGGCAGCCGATTCCATTCACTCACCACCCTCTGAGTGAAAAACTTACCCCTAACATCACCTCTGTACTTCCCTCCCCGCACCTTAAATCTGTGTCCTCTCGTAGTGACCATTTCAACCCGGGGAAATAGCCTCTGAGAGTCCACCCTATCTATTCCTCTCAACATTTTATAAACTTCTATCAGGTCGCCTCTCAACCTTCGCCTCTCCAGGGAAAAGAGTCCCAGCTCCCTCAACCTATCTTCATAAGGCATGCCTCCCAGTCCAGGCAACATCCTTGTAAATCTCCTCTGCACCCTTTCAATAGCTTCTACGTCTTTCCTATAGTGAGGCGATCAGAACTGCACACAGTACTCCAAATGAGGCCTGACAAGGGTCCTGTAAAGTTGCAGCATTACCTCCCGACTCCTAAACTCAATCCCTCGATTAATGAAGGCCAGTACACCATACGCCTTCTTGACCACCTCCTCCACCTGCGAGGCCGATTTAAGAGTCCTGTGGACCCGGACCCCGAGATCCTTCTGCTCTTCAACGCTACTAAGACTCCTGCTGCAACATGACTTGTCAATTTTTAAACTCAGTGCCCCGGCCGATGAAGATGAGCATGCTGTATGCCTTCTGACTACCTTCTCCATGTAGGATCTCACCCTAAATGAATTATACAACCTCTCCTCATAGCCAACACCCTCGAGACCAGGCAACATTCTGGTGAACCTTTGCACTCTCTCCAAAACTTCCACATCCTTCTGGTGGAAGGATACACGTGAGGTAATACATTTTAGAAGATCAAATTTCAGTGTGAATGATCCTGTAAATGGTCTTAGGAATATTAACATACAGAGGGACCTGGGTGTGCGGGTCTAAAGTTCAGAGCTGGCCAAGGTGATTACAAAGAAATATGGAACACTTGCCTTCTTCAGCAAATTTCCTAGATTTCCTTTCCAGGGATTTTTTTAAGATGTCAATCAAACCCAGCCATTCTGATGATTGACAGATTGAGGAGCCAGTAAATCAAGCAGTAATGATGCAAAAATGTCTTCCGGCCACAAATAATTATTGAAATTAAGTAAGTGATTTTTGTCCTATCCTCAAACACAGGCAGGAAGTTAAGGCGTCGAAGTAACGTTTTACTTTGACAATTCCAAAGATGTTATCATCCTTTCACAAACATTTAGTCTAAGATCCCTGTTCTAATGAGGTGGGTCGGGATATTCCGGAGACAGTGATGGTGAAACGTGGGATCTGATTCTGTGAGCCTGTCTCTGATTGGAGGATCTCCTTAGCAAGTGACGGAGTGAGTGATGAGGCCAATCAGTCTGACCTCATTGGTAGGAAGATTATTGGAACCAATTCTGAGGGACAGAACAGATAATCATAAGAACATAAGAAATAGGAGCAGGAGTAGGCCATCTAGCCCCTCAAGCCTGCCCCGCCATTCGATAAGATCATGGCTGATCTGTCGTGGCTCAGTTCCACTTTCCCGCCCTCTCTCCATAACCCTTAATCCCCTTGCCTATCAAACACCTATCAACCCGTGTCTTAAAAATATTTAGTGAGGCAGCCTCCACCACCTCAACAGGCAGAGAATTCCAGAGATTCACCACCCTTTGAGTGAAGAGGTTCCTCCTCAACTCCGTTCTAAACCGCTCCCCCTTTATCTTGAGGCTGTGCCCCCTAGTCCTACTGTCCTTTCTGAGCGGGAAGAGCCTGTCCACCTCTATCCTATCCATCCCATTCATCATCTTATACGTCTCAATGAGATCTCCCCTCATTCTTCTAAACTCTAACGAGTACAAGCCTAGTTTATTCAGCCTCTCCTCATAGCTAAACCCCCTCAACTCCGGTATCAGCCTAGTAAACCTCCTCTGCACTCCCTCCAAGGCCAAAATATCCTTGCATAAGTGCAGCGACCAAAACTGCACACAGTACTCCAGCTGCGGCCTCACCAATGCCCTATACAGCTGCAGCAAGACCACCCTACTTTTATATTCAATCCCCCTCACTATGAAGGCCAGCATCCCATTCGCCTTCCTGACTACCTGCTGCACCTGCAAGCTGGGTTTTTGCGACTCATGCACAAGGACCCCAAGGTTCCTCTGCACCGTTGCCTGCTGCAGTTTTTCGCCACGTAAGTAATAGTCCTTCCTACCATTATTCCTTCCAAAGTGGACAACCTCACATTTGCCAACATTAAATTCCATTTGCCAGTTCCTGGCCCATTCGCCCAGCCTATCTAGATCCTTCTGCAGACTCTCCACACCCTCCGCACAATTTGCCGTTCCACCAATCTTGGTGTCATCAGCAAATTTCGACACCCTGCACTCGGTTCCCTCCTCCAGATCATCTATATAAATGGTAAATAGCTGAGGCCCCAGCACCGACCCCTGGGGCACTCCACTAGTCACCAACCGCCAATCGTTCTCGATTCCCCAACCCTGGGAAAAAGGCTGACTGCATTCACTCTATCCATGCCTATTTTATACATCTGTATTAGATCATCCCTCAGTCTCCCACGCTCCAAAGAAAAAAGTCCTAGCCTACATAGAACATAGAACATTACAGCGCAGAACAGGCCCTTCGGCCCACGATGTTGCGCCGACCAGTTACAAAACAATGACCCACTAACCTAAACCAATCCCTTTTTGTCCATAAACCTATCCACAGATCTCTTAAACGCCCCCAAACTAGGCGCATTTACAACTGCAGCAGGCAGGGCATTCCAGTCCCTCACCACCCTCTGGGTAAAGAACCTACCCCTGACATCCGTCCTATAACTACCCCCCCTTAATTTAAAGCCAATGCCCCTTCGTGCTAGATTTCTCCTGTCCAATCTCTCCCTATAACTCAGTCTCTTGAGTCCTGGCAGCATCCTTGTAAATCTCTTCTGCTCTCTCTCCAGTTTAATAACATCTTTCCTTTAGCAAGGTAACGAAAATTGAACACAATACTCCAGGTACAGCCTCACCAACATCCTGCAACATAACTTCACAATTTCTATATTCAACGCCCTGACTGATGAAAGTCAAAAGCTTCTTCACTGTCCTATCTATCTGTGACTCCACCTTTAGAGAACCGTGCGCCTGGGCTCCAAGATCATGATAGGTTGAGGGAGCTCAGTCTCCTCCCTGGAGAGACGGAGGTTGAGAGGCGACCTGATAGAGGTTTATAAAATGTTGAGAGGAATAGATAGGGTGGATTCTTGGAGGCTATTTCCCAGGGCTGAAATGGTTGCTACGAGAGGTGTGTTGAGTATGGCTAACGGGAGGACTTTGAATAGTGTGGATGAACAGAGGGATCTAGGTGTATGTGTACATAGATCCCTGAAAGTTGGGAATCAAGTAGATAGGGTTGTTAGGAAGGCATACAGTGTCTTGGCGTTTATTGGTAGGGGGATTGAATTTAGGAGTTGCAGTGTCATGTTGCAACTGTACACATCTCTGGTGGGCCACACTTGGAGTACTGTGTGCAGTTCTGGTCCCCACATTACAGGAAGGATGTGGAGGCTTTGGAGAGGGTGCAGAGGAGGTTTACCAGGATGTTGCCTGGTATGGAGGGGAGATCCTATGAGGAGAGACTGAGGGATTTGGGGTTATTTTTGCTGGAAAGAAGGCGGCTAAGAGGGGATCTTATTGAAACATATAAGATGATTAGAGGTTTAGATAGGGTGGACAGTGATAGCCTTTTTCCTCGGATGGAGAAAGCTAGCACGAGGGGACATGGCTTTAAATTAAGGGGGGGTAGCTACAAGACGGATGTCAGGGGTAGGTTCTTTACCCAGCGGGTGGTGAGGGATTGGAATGCCCTGCCAGCTGCAGTTGTAAATGCGCCTAGTTTGGGGGCGTTTAAGAGATCTGTAGATAGGTTTATGGACGAAAAGGAATTGGTTTAGGTTAATGGGTCATTGTTTTTTAACAGGTCGGCGCAACATCGTGGGCCAAAGGGCCTGTTCTGCGCTGTAATGTTCTATGTTCAAGACTTCTTGAGAAGATGAGAGGACATGGGATCCAAGGGCCTTTGGCCTTGTGGATCCAGAACTGGCTTGCCTGCAGAAGGCAGAGAGTGGTTGTGGATGGGTCTTTTTCGGAATGGAGGTCAGTCACCAGTGGGGTGCCCCAGGGATCTGTTCTGGGACCCTTGCTGTTTGTCATTTTCATAAATGACCTGGATGAGGAAGTGGAGGGAAGGGTTAGCAAGTTCGCTGATGACACGAAGGTCGGTGGTGTTGTGGATGGTCTGGAAGGATGTCAAAAGTTGCAGCAGGACATGTATAGGATGCAGGAATGGGCGGAGAAGTGGCAGATGGACTTCAACGCGGATAAATGTGTAGTCGTCCATTTCGGCAGAACCAACGGGATGATCGAGTACACTATCAAGGGCAGGAGTCTTAGTAGCGTTGAAGAGCAGAAGGATCTCGGGGTCCGGGTCCACAGGACTCGTAGATAGAACCCTACAGTGCAGAAACAGGCCCTTCGGCCCATCGAGTCTGCACCGAACACAATCCCACCCAGACCCTATCCCCATATCCCTACACATTTACCTACTAATCCCTCTAACCTACACATCCATGGACACTAAGGGGCAATTTTAGCATAGCCAATGAACCTAACCCGCACATCGGCCTTGCAGGTGGAGGAGGTGGTCAAGAAGGCGTATGGTGTACTGGCCTTCATTAATCGAGGGATTGAGTTTAGGAGTCGGGAGGTAATGCTGCAACTTTACAGGACCCTTGACAGGCCTCATTTGGAGTACTGTGCACAGTTCTGGTCGCCTCACTATAGGAAAGACGTAGAAGCTATTGAAAGGGTGCAAAGGAGATTTACAAGGATGTTGCCTGGACTGGGAGGCATGCCTTATGAAGATAGGTTGAGGGAGCTGGGACTCTTTTCCCTGGAGAGGCAAAGGTTGAGAGGCGACCTGATAGAAGTTTATAAAATGTTGAGAGGTATAGATAGGGTGGATTCTCAGAGGCTATTTCCCAGGGCTGAAATGGTCGCTACGAGAGGACACAGATTTAAGGTGCTGGGAAGCAAGTACAGAGATGTCAGGGGTAAGTTTTTCACTCAGAGGGTGGTGAGTGAGTGGAATCGTCTGCCGTCAGTGGTGGTGGAAGCGAACTTGCTGGGGTCTTGTAAGAGACTTCTGGATGAGTATATGGGGTTTAATAGGATTGAGGGTTATAGGTAAGCCTAGTAGGTAGGGATATGATCGGTGCAACTTGTGGGCCGAAGGGCCTGTTTGTGCTGTAGTTTTTCTATGTTCTATATTCTATAGGAACCTTGTCAGACCCCACTTGGAGTACTGTGCTCAGTTCTGGTCGCCTCACTACAGGAAGGACGTGGAAGCTATTGAGAGGGTGCAGAGGAGATTTACAAGGATGTTGCCTGGATTGGGAGGCATGCCTTATGAGGATAGGTTGAGAGAGCTCGGTCTTTCCTCCTTGGAGAGACGAAGGATGAGAGGTGACCTGATAGAGGTGTATAAAATGTTGAGAGATATTGATTGAGTGGATAGTCAGAGGCTTTTTCCCCAGGGCTGAACTGGCTGCCACAAGAGGGCACAGGTTTAAGGTGCTGGGGAACAGGTACAGAGGAGATGTCAGGGGTAAGATTTTCGTTCAGAGGGCGGTGGGTGAGTGGAATGGGCTGCTGGCAGAAGTGGTGGAGGTGGATTCGATAGGGTTTTTTAAGAGACTTTTAGATAAGTACACAGAACTTAGTAAGATAGCGGGTTATAGGTAAGCCTAATAGAGTAAGGGGTTTGGCTGGAGAGGAGTTTGTTAGGTGTGTTCAGGAAGGTTTCCTGACACAGTATGTGGACAAGCCTACGAGGGGAGAGGCAGTACTTGACCTGGTACTGGCGAATGAACCAGGGCAGGTGATGGATCTCTCGGTAGGAGAGCATCTTGGGAATGGTGACCATAATTCTATCTCCTTCACAATTGCATTGGAACGAGATAGGATCAGACAGGCTAGGAAGGTGTTTGTCTGGAGTAAGGGGAGATACGAAGAAGTCAGGAAGTTACTTGGACAAATAAACTGGAAGGAGGCATTCTTAGGGAAAAGTACCGAAGGAAGGTGGCGGATATTCAAGGAATGTTTGTCTGGCGCTCTGCATGACAATGTTCCGATAAGGCAAGGGGGTTTTGGTAGGTCGCGGGAACCGTGGTGCACGAAGGCTGTGTTGAACCTAGTCAGGAGGAAAAGGAAGGTGTACAAAAGGTTCAGGGAACTAGGAGAGGTTAAGGATCTTGAAGAATATAAGGACTGTAGAAAGGAGGTTAAAAGGGAAATTAGGAGAGCCAGAAGGGGTCATGAGAAGACCTTGGCGGGTAAGATTAAGGAAAATCCCAAGGCCTTCTATAAGTATGAGAAAGGTAAAAGGGTGAGAAGGGAAAGGATAGGACCTATAAAAGGTGAAGGGGGAAAGGTCTGTGTAGAACCAGAAGAAATGGCGGAGGTGCTTAATGAGTACTTTGCATCAGTATTCACAGTGGAAGCTGATTTGGGAGATCTTGCTATGGACTTGCAGCAGGTGGAAAAGATTGAGTATGTGGACATTAAGGAGGAGGATGTGTAGAACTTTTGAATTCTATCAAGGTAGATAAGTCGCCGGGACCAGATGGGATGTACCCCAGGATACTGTGGGAGGCCAGGGAAGTGATTGCAGAGCCCTTGGCGATGATCTTTGCGTCGTCAATGGAGACGGGAGAGGTTCCGGAAGATTGGAGGATTGCGGATGTAGTCCCTATTTTCCAGAAAGGGAACAGAGATAGCCCGGGAAATTACCGCCCGGTGAGTCTGACCTCAGTGGTTGGTAAGCTGATGGAGAGGCTTCTGAGGGACAAGATTTATGAGCATTTGGAGAGGTTTGACATGATCAGGAATAGTCAGCATGGATTTGTCAAGGGCAGGTCGTGCCTTACGAGCCTAGTTGAGTTCTTCGATAATGTGACTGAACACATTGTCGAAGGAAGTGCCGTGGACGTAGTGTACATGGACTTCAGCAAGGCGTTTGATAAGGTCCCCCATGCAAGACTTCTTGAGAAGGTGAGAGGGCATGGGATCCAAGGGCCTTTGGCCTTGTGGATCCAGAACTGGCTTACCTGCAGAAGGCAGAGAGTGGTTGTGGATGGGTCTTTTTCGGAATGGAGGTCAGTCACCAGTGGGGTGCCCCAGGGATCTGTTCTGGGACCCTTGCTGTTTGTCATTTTCATAAATGACCTGGATGAGGAAGTGGAGGGATGGGTTAGCAAGTTCGCTGATGACACGAAGGTCGGCGGTGTTGTGGATGGTCTGGAAGGATGTCAAAAGTTGCAGCAGGACATAGATAGGATGCAGGAATGGGCGGAGAAGTGGCAGATGGACTTCAACGCGGATAAATGTGTAGTCGTCCATTTCAGCAGAACCAACAGGATGAACGAGTACACTATCAAGGGCAGGGGTCTTAGTAGTGTTGAAGAGCAGAAGGATCTCGGGGTCCGGGTTCACAGGACTCTTAAATCGGCCTCGCAGGTGGAGGAGGTGGTCAAGAAGGCGTATGGTGTACTGGCCTTCATTAATCGAGGGATTGAGTTTAGGAGTCGGGAGGTAATGCTGCAACTTTACAGGACCCTCGTCAGGCCTCATTTGGAGTACTGTGCGCAGTTCTGGTCGCCTCACTATAGGAAAGACGTAGAAGCTATTGAAAGGGTGCAGAGGAGATTTACAAGGATGTTGCCTGGACTGGGAGGCATGCCTTATGAAGATAGGTTGAGGGAGCTGGGACTCTTTTCCCTGGAGAGGCGAAGGTTGAGAGGCGACCTGGTAGAAGTTTATAAAATGTTGAGAGGAATAGATAGGGTGGACTCTCAGAGGCTATTTCCCCGGGTTGAAATGGTCGCTACGAGAGGACACAGATTTAAGGTGCGGGGAGGGAAGTACAGAGGTGATGTTAGGGGTAAGTTTTTCACTCAGAGGGTGGTGAGTGAATGGAATCGGCTGCCGTCGTCGGTGGTGGAGGCGAACTCGCTGGGGTCTTTTAAAAGACTTCTGGATGAGTATATGGGGTTTAATGGGATTGGGGGTTATAGATAGGTCTAGAGATTGGTGGGGTTGATGCGATCGGCGCAACTCGAGGGCCGAAGGGCCTGTTTGTGCTCTAATGTTCTATGTTCTATGTTCTAATAATCTCTAAGGAAGGGACACGTTCAGCACAGCTTTGTGGGTCGAAGGGCCTGTATTGTGCTGTAGTTTTTCTATGTTTCTATGTTTTCCACCTGTGCTGCCACTTTGAAGGTTCTGAGGACCTGTCCTACAGATCTCTCTGTGTGTCCTGATGATTTATTTTATAGCTCCCAACGGAATTGAATAATGAATACTTTGCCTCGGTATTCACGGTGGAAAGTGATCTGGGAGGTTGTACTACAGGTTTGCAGCAAACTGAAAAGATTGAGTATGTGGACGTTAATAAAGAGGATGTGGTGGAACTTCTGAATAGCATCAAGATAGATAAGTCGCCGGGACTGGATGGGATGTACCCCAGGTTACTGTGGGAGGTGAGGGAAGAGATTGCAGAGCCCCCGGCGATGATCTTTGCATCGTCGATGGAGACGGGAGAGATTCCGGAGGATTGGAGGATTGCGGATGTGGCTCCTATTTTCAAGAAAGGGAACAGGGATAGCCCGGGAAATTACCGACCGGTGAGTCTGACCTCAGTGGTTGGTAAGCTGATGGAGAGGCTTCTGAGGGACACGATTTATGAGCATTTAGAGAAGTTTAGAATGATCAGGAATAGTCAGCATGGATTTGTCAAGGGCAGGTTGTGCCTTTCGAGCCTAGTTGAGTTCTTCGATAATGTGACTGAACACATTGACGAAGGAAGTGCCGTGGACGTAGTGTACATGGACTTCAGCAAGGCTTTTGATAGGGTCCCCCATGCAAGACTTCTTGAGAAGGTGAGAGGGCATGGGATCCAAGGGCCTTTGGCCTTGTGGATCCAGAACTGGCTTGCCTGCAGAAGGCAGAGAGTGGTTGTGGATGGGTCTTTTTCGGAATGGAGGTCAGTCACCAGTGGAGTGCCCCAGGGATCTGTTCTAGGACCCTTGCTGTTTGTCATTTTCATAAATGACCTGGATGAGGAAGTGGAGGGATGGATTAGTAAGTTTGCCAACGACACGAAGGTTG
Organism: Prionace glauca; assembly: GCA_037974335.1. Classification (NCBI taxonomy): domain Eukaryota; kingdom Metazoa; phylum Chordata; class Chondrichthyes; order Carcharhiniformes; family Carcharhinidae; genus Prionace; species Prionace glauca. The sequence goes on along the minus strand of CM075727.1, from coordinate 288,769 downwards.
GTGGTGTGGATAGTCTGGAGGGATGTCAGAAGTTGCAGCGTGACATAGATAGGATGCTAGACTGTGCGGAGAAGTGGCAGATGGACTTCAACGCGGATAAATGTGTAGTGGTCCATTTTGGCAGGACCAATGGGATGAAGGAGTACACTATCAAGGGTAGGAGTCTTAGCAGTGTTGAAGAGCAGAAGGATCTTGGGGTCCGGGTCCACAGGACTCTTAAATCGGCCTCGCAGGTGGAGGATGTGGTCAAGAAGGCGTATGGTGTACTGGCCTTCATTAATCGAGGGATTGAGTTTGGGAGTCGGGAGGTAATGCTGCAACTTTATAAGACCCTTGTCAGACCCCACTTGGAGTACTGTGCGCAGTTCTGGTCGCCTCACTACAGGAAGGATGTGGAAGCTATTGAGAGGTGCAGAGGAGATTTACAAGGATGTTGCCTGGATTTGGAGGCATGCCTTATGAAGATAGGTTGAGGGAGCTAGGTCTCTTCTCCCTGGAGAGGTAAATGTTGAGAGGTGACCTGATAGAGGTTTATAAAATGTTGAGAGGTATTGATAGGATGGATTCTCGGAGGCTATTTCCCCAGGCTGAAATGGTCGCTATGAAAGGACACAGGTTTAAGGTGCTGGGAAGCAAGTACAGAGGAGATGTCAGGGGAAAGTTTTTCACTCAGAGGATGGTGAGTGAGTGGAATCGGCTGCCGTCAGTGGTGGTGGAGGCGAACTCGCTGGGGTCTTTTAAAAGACTTCTGGATGAGTATATGGGGTTTAATGGCATTGAGGGTTATAGATAGGCCTGGTAGGTATGGATATGACCGGCGCAACTTTTGGGCCGAAGGGTCTATTTGTGCTGTAGTGTTCTATGTTCTATATTCTAATTGGATTACAGGCCAGTGAGCCTCACATCTGTGGTGGGTAAATTGTTGGAAGGTATTTTGAGAGACAGGATCTACAGGCATTTAGCGAGGCAAAGACTGATTAGGGACAGTCAGCATGGCTTTGGGAGTGGAAAATCATGTCTCACAAATTTGATTGAGTTTTTTGAAGTGGTAACCAAGAAGGTAGATGTGGGCAGTGCAGTTGATGTTGTCGACATGGACTTTAGCAAGGCCTTTGACAAGGTACCGCATGGTAGGTTGTTGCATAAGATTAAATCTCACGGGATCCAGGATGAGGTATCTAATTGGATACAAAATTGGCTTGATGACAGAAGCCAGAGGGTGGTTGTAGACGGTTGTTTTTCAAACTGGAGGCCTGTGACCAGTGGTGTGCCTCAGGGATCAGTGCTGGGCCCACTGTTATTTGTCATTTATATTAATGATTTGGATGAGAATATAGGGGACATGGTTAGTAAGTTTGCAGATGACTCTAAGATTGGTGGCATAGTGGACAGTGAAGAAAGTTATCTCCAATTGCAACGGGATCTTGATCAATTGGGACAGTGGGCTGACGAATGGCTGACAGAGTTTAATTTAGATAAATGTGAGGTGATGCATTTTGGTCGATTGAACCAGGGCAGGACTTACTCAGTTAATGGTAGGGCACTGGGGAGAGTTACAGAACAAAGAGATCTAGGGGTACAGGTTCATAGCTCCTTGAAAGTGGAGTCACAGGTGGACAGAGTGATTGGACAGGGGATGCCCATGTTAAGTAATGTTTATGTTTTAGTGTCACAAGTAAGGCTTACATTAACACTGCAATGAAGTTACTGTGAAATTCCCCTAGTCGCCAACTGACAATGGTCAGTAACTTCTTTTCTTGGTTTCCTAGTGAATGGTGAATGGTCCAATTGGAGTCCTTGGTCAACATGTGACCGTTCCTGTGGGGGAGGGAAGTCCCTCCGCATGAGGTCGTGTACTGACCCACCCCCGAAGAACGGAGGGAGGCGCTGCCCCGGTGAACGGTTTGAAGTGAAGATTTGTAACGTTCAACCCTGCGGTGAGAATGACGGGATACAAATGGATCTGGGCTTCAGTTCCCACCAGGATTGGGGGCTCAATTCCCATTGGGACTCAAGGTTCAATTCCCACTGGGATTCAGGGTTCAATTTCCACCAGGTTTTGGAATTCAATGCCTCTCGGGATTTGGGGTTCGATCCCCATCGGGATTCGGGGTTAAATTCTCATTGGGATTTGGGGTTTAATTCTCGATGGGTTTTGGGGTTTAATTCTCTGGGATTTGGGGTTTAATTCTCGGTGGGATTTGGGGTTTAATTCTCTGGGATTTGGGGTTTAATTCTCTGGGATTTGGGGTTTAATTCTCTGGGATTTGGGGTTTAATTCTCGGTGGGATTTGGGGTTTAATTCTCTGGGATTTGGGGTTTAATTCTCTGGGATTTGGGGTTTAATTCTCTGGGATTTGGGGTTTAATTCTCTGGGATTTGGGGTTTAATTCTCAGTGGGATTTGGGGTTTAATTCTCAGCAGAATTTGGGGTTTAATTCTCAGTGGGATTAATAATTGGTTGTGTGGTCCAGGATGATGGGGATTTTGAGATTGGATTTGGGCAGTTTAAGTTAATGGAAGCAGGACAGGTAAAGACTGAAGTGAGAGGTCAACGACAGTGGGGTGTGAAGTCGGGGAGGGGAGCAGGGTTTGAGGGCAGGGGTGGGGTTTGGGGTAGGAGGTGGTGTTTAGGGCAGAAGGTCCAACACTGATCCCTGAGGCACACTGTTAGTTTAACGTTAAAGTTAAAATTAAAAAAGTTTATTTATTAGTCCATGCTAATACATTACCCGTAACACTGTGCACCTTTATCTTATGGAGCAGTCTTTGATGCGGCACCTTATCAAATGCCTTCTGGAAATCCAGATACACATCCACAGGTTCCCCATTGTCCACTACACATGTAATGTTCTCAGAAAATTCCATCAAATTAGACAAACATGGCCTTCCCTTTTTGAACCCATGCTGCGTTTTACCAATGGGTCAATTTATATCCAGATGTTTCACTATTTCTTCCATGATGAGAGATTCAAGCATTTTCCCTACTACAGAAGTTAAGCTAACCGGGCTATAGTTGGTCAGAGGATTTGGGTGGGGGGGTATGGAGTTTGTTTAAAAGGGAAGGTTTATTATTGGGACTGGGTAAGGGTTCATTTGGTGGGAGGGGAGTGGGTTTGCGGGGGTTTGGAAGGGGGTTTGGTTTGGTTGATGCTTGGTTTGGGGCGGGGCTAATTTGGTTTGGGTGGTGTTCAGGTGGGAGGAGGTTGGGGGGGGTTTGGTTGGGAGGGTTGAGGGGTTTGGAAGTGGGGTTTGAGGAGTGTGCGAGGTGGGTGGTGTTGTGCACTGTAAGATCTGATGCCTTCACATTGTGTCTTCTCTCAGGCACTGATGGCTGCCCAGTTGGCTTGGTCTATATGGATTGTGCCAATAAATGTCCTCGGGCCTGTCTAGATTTCCAGAATGGGATAGTTTGTTCCAATGTCGGAATGTGTGAAGCTGGTTGTCGGTGTCCTAGTGGTGAGTATTTAGAATCATTCTGTCATTGCCTATGGGATAAAAGGCAAGGTAGCCAAAAACAGAATCGCATCGGTGGAAGTGGAATCATGGGAAAACAGATGTCCGTGACATCAGGTTGGCCCAAAGATCTTCACTGCCAATAAATTGCTGGGCCCACCAGCCCTGTGACAACACATGATACTTTGTGAGCTAATAAGAACACAAGAAATAGGAGCAGGAGTAGGCCATCTGGCCCCTCGAGCCTGCCCCGCCATTCAATAAGATCATGGCTGATCTGTCGTGGCTCAGTTCCACATTCCCGCCCTCTCCCCATAACCCTTAATCCCCTCTCTTATCAAAAACCCATCAACCCGCGTCTTAAAAATATTTAGCGAGGCAGCCTCCACCACCTCAACGGGCAGAGAATTCCAGAGATTCACCACCCTTTGAGTGAAGAAGTTCCTCCTCAACTCTGTTCTAAACTGCCCCCCCCTTTATCTTGAGGCTGTGCCCCCTAGTCCTACTGTCCTTTCTGAGCGGGAAGAGTCTCTCCACCTTTATCCTATCCATCCCATTCATCATCTTATATGTCTCAATGAGATCTCCCCTCATTCTTCTAAACTCTAACGAGTACAAGCCTAGATTACAGGGACTGGGAACGTCTGAAATGTGTTTTTTCAAGGAGCAGCTACTGCGAGTCCATGATAGGTATGTCCCTGTCAGGCAAGGAGGAATTGGTAAGGCTAGGGAACCGTGGTGCACCAAAAAAGTTTTTTCGTTGGTTAAGAGGAAAAAGGAGGCTTATGTTCGGATGAGACGTGAGGGCTTGGGTAGTGCACTAGAAAACTTTAGATTGGCTAGGAGGGAGTTGAAGAGTGAGTTAAGAAGGGCTAAAAGAGGACATGAGAAGACTTTGGCTGATAGGGTTAAGGAGAATCCTAAGGCATTCTATAGGTATGTCAGGAACAGAAGGTTGGTTAGGGCAAAATTAGGGCCATTTATAGACAGCAGAGGGAAGTTATGTGTGGAACCGGAGGAGATTGGAGAGGCATTGAACCAATATTTTGTAACTGTTAAGGGTCATTGTTTTTGTAACTGGTCGGCGCAACATCATGGGCCGAAGGGCCTGTTCTGCGCTGTAATGTTCTATGTTCTATGTTCTAATATTTCTCTTCGGTGTTCACACAGGGGGACATGGATGTAGCTGAGGAGGACACTGGGTTGCAGGGGAGTAGAATTGACAGTGTTGCAGTTGATAAGGAGGATGTGCTAGATATTCTGGAGGGTCTGAAAATAGATAAGTCCCCTGGTCCAGATGGGATTTACCCCAGGATTCTCTGGGAGGCAAGAGAAGTGATTGCAGAGCCTCTGGCTCTGATCTTCAGGTCGTCATTGGCCTCTGGTATAGTACCGGAAGATTGGAGGTTAGCGAATGTTGTCCCATTGTTTAAGAAGGGGAACAGAGACTTCCCCGGGAATTATAGACCGGTGAGTCTCACTTTTGTTGTGGGCAAGGTTTTAGAAAAAATTATTCGGGATAGGATTTATGGTTATTTGGAGAGTAATGAATTGAATGGAGATAGTCAGCATGGTTCTGTGGCGGGTAGGTCATGCCTTACTAACCTTATTGAGTTTTTTGAGAAAGTGACCAAAGAGGTGGATGGGGGTAAGGCTGTGGACGTGGTGTATATGGATTTTAGTAAGACGTTTGATAAGGTTCACCATGGAAGGCTTCTGCAGAAAATGCAGATGTATGGGATTGGGGGTGATCTAGGTAATTGGATCAGGAATTGGCTAGCAGATAGGAGACAGAGGGTGGTGGTTGAAGGTAAATATTCATCATGGAGTTCGGTTACGAGTGGTGTGCCTCAGGGATCTGTTTTGGGGCCACTGCTGTTTGTAATTTTTATTAATGATCTGGATGAGGGTATAGTTGGGTGGATTAGTGATGACACCAAAGTCGGAGGTGTGGTAGATTGTGATGAAGGGTGTCATAGTTTGCAGGAAGACTTAGACACGTTGCAGAGCTGGGCCGAGAGGTGGCGGATGGAGTTTAATGCGGAGAAGTGTGAGGTAATTCACTTCAGTAGGAATAATAGATGTGTCGAGTATAGGGCTAACGGGAGGACTTTGAATAGTGTGGATGAGCAGAGGGATCTAGGTGTATGTGTACATAGATCCCTGAAAGTTGGGAATCAAGTAGATAAGGTTGTTAAGAAGGCATACGGTGTCTTGGCGTTTATTGGTAGGGGGATTGAATTTAGGAGTTGCAGCGTCATGTTGCAACTGTACACAAATCTGGTGCGGCCGCACTTGGAGTACTGTGTGCAGTTGTGGTCCCCACATTACAGGAAGGATGTGGAGGCTTTGAAGAGGGTGCAGAGGAGGTTTACCAGGATGTTGCCTGGTATGGAGGGGAGGTCCTATGAGGAGAGGCTGGGGGATTTGGGGTTGTTTTCGCTGGAAAGAAGGCGGCTAAGAGGGGATCTTATTGAAACATATAAGATGATTAGAGGTTTAGATAGGGTGGACAGTAATAGCCTTTTTCCTCTGATGGAGAAATCTAGCATGAGGGGGCATGGCTTTAAATCAAGGGGTGGTAGTTATAGGACTGATGTCAGGGGTAGGTTCTTTACCCAGAGGGTGGTGAGGGATTGGAATGCCCTGCCTGCTGCAGTTGTAAATGCGCCTAGTTTGGGGGCATTTAAGAGATCCGTGGATAGGTTTATGGACGAAAAGGGCGTGGGCCGAAGGGCCTGTTCTGCGCTGTTATGTTCTATGTTCTAAACTTACTAACCATGCCTCCCATATTCTCATCCAAATCATTAATATAAATAATAAATAACAGTGGGCCCAGCACTGATCCCTGAGGCACTTTTCATTGAACTAGGGTTGATCCCTGGCTTGGTGGGAATGGTGGAAGTGGGAGTGGGGAATAGACTGGGCCATGAGAATTCATGCAGGGGGATCTGGGGGTCCTTGTGCATGAATCACAAAAACCCAGTCTGCAGGTGCAGCAGGTGATCAAGAAGGCAAATGGGATGCTGGCCTTTATAGCGAGGGGGATTGAATATAAAAGCAGGGAGGTCTTGCTGTAACTACAGGGCACTGGTGAGGCCGCAGCTGGAGTACTGTATGCAGTTTTGGCCCCCTGATTTGCGAAAGGATATATTGGCCTTGGAGGGAGGGAGTACAGAGAAGGTTCGCTGATGACACGAAGGTTGGCGGTGTTGTGGATGGTCTGGAAGGATGTCAAAAGTTGCAGCAGGACATAGATAGGATGCAGGAATGGGCGGAGAAGTGGCAGATGGACTTCAACGCGGATAAATGTGTAGTAGTCCATTTCGGCAGAACCAACGGGATGAACGAGTACACTATTAAGGGCAGGGGTCTTAGTAGCGTTGAAGAGCAGAAGGATCTCGGGGTCCGGGTTCACAGGACTCTTAAATCGGCCTCGCAGGTGGAGGAGGTGGTCAAGAAGGCGTATGGTGTACTGGCCTTCATTAATCGAGGGATTGAGTTTAGGAGTCGGGAGGTAATGCTGCAACTTTACAGGACCCTCGTCAGGCATCATTTGGAGTACTGTGCGCAGTTCTGGTCGCCTCACTATAGGAAAGACGTAGAAGCTATTGAAAGGGTGCAGAGGAGATTTACAAGGATGTTGCCTGGACTGGGAGGCATGCCTTATGAAGATAGGTTGAGGGAGCTGGGACTCTTTTCCCTGGAGAGGCGAAGGTTGAGAGGCGACCTGATAGAAGTTTATAAAATGTTGAGAGGAATAGATAGGGTGGACTCTCAGAGGCTATTTCCCCGGGTTGAAATGGTCGCTACGAGAGGACACAGATTTAAGGTGCGGGGAGGGAAGTACAGAGGTGATGTTAGGGGTAAGTTTTTCACTCAGAGGGTAGTGAGTGATTGGAATCGGCTGCCGTCGTCGGTGGTGGAGGCGAACTCGCTGGGGTCTTTTAAAAGACTCCTGGATGAGTATATGGGGTTTAATGGGATTGGGGGTTATAGATAGGTCTATAGATTGGTGAGGTTGATGCGATCGGCGCAACTCGAGGGCCGAAGGGCCTGTTTGTGCTGTAATGTTCTATGTTCTATGTTAGGGGTAAGTTTTTCACTCAGAGGGTAGTGAGTGATTGGAATCGGCTGCCGTCGTCGGTGGTGGAGGCGAACTCGCTGGGGTCTTTTAAAAGACTTCTGGATGAGTATATGGGGTTTAATGGGATTGGGGGTTATAGATAGGTCTATAGATTGGTGGGGTTGATGCGATCGGCGCAACTCGAGGGCCGAAGGGCCTGTTTGTGCTGTAATGTTCTATGTTCTATGTTCACAAGGCTGATACCGGAGGTGAAGGAGTTAGCTTATAGAACATCGAACATAGAACATTACAGTGCAGAACAGGCCCTTCGGCCCACGATGTTGCGCCGACCAGTTTTTTTAAAAAAAACACTGACCCACTAATCTAAACCAATCCCTTTTTGTCTACATAGAGTCAAAAAACCTTCCTGCACACTTTGAACAAAAACTGACCCCTCTAACGAGCTAGAGCTGTAGCAATTCCAATCAATATTAGTAAAGTTGAAGTCCCCCATAATAATTACCCTATTACTTTCACTCCTAACCAGGATCGTCTCCGCAATCCTTTCCTCAACCTCTCTAGAACTTTTTGGAGGTCTATAAAAGACTCCCAGCAGGGTGACCTCTCCTCTCCTATTTCTAATCTCCGCCCATACTACCTCAACAGACATGTCCTCATCAAACTTCCTCTCTGACACTGTGATACAGTCCTTGACCAATAATGCTACCCCACCCCCCCTTCTACCTCCTTCTCTACTCCGATTAAAGCATTTGTACCCCGGGACCTGCAACATCCATTCCTGACCCTGCTCTATCCATGTCTCTGAAATGGCCACAACATCAAAGTCCCAGGTACTGATCCACGCTGCAAGTTCATCCACTTTATTGCGAATACTCCTCGCATTAAAGTACACGCATTTCAAACCCTGCTCCGCCCCACCCCTGCGATGCTGTGCATTGCAGTCCCCATCTATGCCCCCCTCACTTTCACATCCTCTACTCAGGATCCCACCCCCTCTCTGAATCAGTTTAAACCACTCTGCATAACCTTCACAAATTTACCCCCCAGGATATTTGTTCCCCTCTGGTTCAGGTGTATCCCATCCCTCTTATAGAGGTCCCACCTTCCCCAGAACGAGCCCCAATTGCTCAAGAACCTGAACCCCTCCCTCCTGCACCATCCCCTCAGCCACAAGTTCAAACTTTCTCTCTCTCTATTCCTCTCTAAACTATCCCATGGCACAGGCAAGAGTCCGGAGATAACCACTCTGTCTGACTTGGCCTTTAGTTTCCACCCCAACTCCATGAATCTCTGCTTAATATCCCCTTCCCTTAACCTCCCTATGTCATGTGTCCCCACATGAATTATAACTTGGGGTTGATCTCCCTCTCCCCTAAGAGTCTTGAATATCCTCTCTGACACATCCCGGACCCCAGCCCCTGGTAGGCAACACACCAGCCCTGAGTCCCTATCATTACTTCCGACTCTCCTATCCGTCCCCTTGACTGTGGAGGCCCAATCTTTTGCATCCATTTTGGAGGGGAATAGCCCCAGGGGATTGTCCCCCCGATTGCTTCTTTCCCCTCCTCTTGGCAGTGACCCAAGACTGATTTCTAGGAGTGACTATCTCCTTATAACTCCTATCAATGTCCACCTCTGCCTCCCGAATTATACGGAGTTCCTCTAATTCCACCTCCAGCTCCTTTACACGCTCCTCCAGAAGCTTCATTCTAACACACTTCTTACAAGTAAAATCCCCTGAAACACTACTGGAGTCCCTCACCACATACATCCCACAGGAGATGCAGGACACTGCCTGAACTGCCATTCCTGAAACTATTACCAGCAGAAAAAAAAACTTTCCCACACTTATAATTTAGGTTAGAGGAGGTGGGAGGGTGGGATTCTCTACCAGTGTAGAGGATCGGGTATCCTCTCTGTGCCAATTTATAGGGTTAGGGGCCCGGAGAAAAAAAAACTACAAGTACCGGTAAGCGTCCTAGTGACGACTTCCGGTTTCTAACTAATTTTTTTAAAAAACGCCGAAAAACTCGCGACTTTAATTAGAAATAAACAGTTAAACAAAATAAACAGAAAAATGCTCCTTTCTGCTGCCTCTTCACACGCCCAAAAATCGCTGTCTCTGGATACTGCTCCTCAGGAACAATGAGGAGAGATTGAGTAGATTGGGCCTGTACTCATTGGAGTTTAGAAGGCTGAGGGGGGATCTTATAGAGACAAATAAGATAACAAAGGGGCTCAACAGGGTAGAGGCAGAGAGATTCTTTCCACTTAGAAAGGAAACAAGAACTCGAAGACACAGCCTCAAAATAAAGGGGAGTCAATTTGGAACAGGGTTGAGGAGGAACTTCTTCTCCCAGAGGGTAGTGAATCTCTGGAATTCTCTGCCCATTGAAGCAGTGGAGGCTACCTCGTTAACGATGTTTAAGTCATATTGTTCTGTTGGCCCACAATGCCTCATGGATGCCATGTGTTGAGTGCAAATCTTAAACTTTTCCAAAACGCAGTTGAGGTCGGAATGTCAAAGGTTGCTGTGATTTTGCAGGTTTCCTGGAACAGGATGGCGTTTGTGTGGCTCCTTGGCAGTGTCAATGTACTGACGCATTTGGACAAGCCTGGGCCCCAGGGAGTACGCATCATATTGACTGCAATAATTGTACCTGTACCGAGGGCAGGATCATCTGCTCAAACAACAGCTGTCCGATCTCTGAGTGTTCCTGGAGCCAGTGGTCCATGTGGTCCTCGTGCAGTGTGAGCTGTCAGACCGGAGTTCGATCCCGTTTCAGGTGAGGCATCTGGGAAATCCTGGGCCGCTGAGGCAATGCAGGCACCTGATTGGACAGGGATTCCAGAAGTTTACAAACAGAGGCACTGAGATCCTTCAGGGATAGTCCGGGAGGGGAGGGCACCCACATCCTTTAGGTATAACCTTGGGGGGAGGGGCATCTGGGTCCTTAATTCCGCTAGACCTTGCCATGAGGTTGGAGTAGTCTGTCCATCCACCACCCCCTGAATCTGAATGGTTCCCTCCGCCCTGTGCACAGTCTCTCAGTGCCCCTTCCTCAATAACCCACCATACACACACAATCTGCAAACTCAGGGGCTTGCGGGTGACAAGGGAGGGGCAGTAATGGCTGAAGGAGGAATTGATAGGAGAGGGCAGTGAGAAATGACAGGGAGTACGACAGAGAGTGAGGGAAGTGAGACACAGCAGTGGGGGGGAGTGAGACACTGAAGTAGGGGGGGGGGTGTCGGGAATGAGATATGGAGGGGAGAGTGAGATGGGGGGGAATAGAACATAGAACATTACAGCGCAGAACAGGCCCTTCGGCCCACGATGTTGCGCCGACCAGTTAAAAACCAATGACCCTCTAACCTAAACCAATCCCTTTTCGTCCATAAACCTATCCACGGATCTCTTAAACGCCCCCAAACTAGGCGCATTTACAACTGCAGCAGGCAGGGCATTCCAATCCCTCACCACCCTCTGGGTAAAGAACCTACCTCTGACATCCATCCTCGAACTACCACCCCTTAAATTAAAGCTATGCCCCCTCGTGCTAGCTTTCTCCATCAGAGGAAAAAGGCTATCACTGTCCACCCTATCTAAACCTCTAATCATCTTATATGTTTCAATAAGATTATTACACTATTAAGGGCAGGGGTCTTAGTAGCATTGAAGAGCAGAAGGATCTCGGGGTCCGGGTTCACAGGACTCTTAAATCGGCCTCGCAGGTGGAGGAGGTGGTCAAGAAGGCGTATGGTGTACTGGCCTTCATTAATCGAGGGATTGAGTTTAGGAGTCGGGAGGTAATGCTGCAACTTTACAGGACCCTCGTCAGGCCTCATTTGGAGTACTGTGCGCAGTTCTGGTCGCCTCACTATAGGAAAGACGTAGAAGCTATTGAAAGGGTGCAGAGGAGATTTACAAGGATGTTGCCTGGACTGGGAGGCATGCCTTATGAAGATAGGTTGAGGGAGCTGGGACTCTTTTCCCTGGAGAGGCGAAGGTTGAGAGGCGACCTGATAGAAGTTTATAAAATGTTGAGAGGAATAGATAGGGTGGACTCTCAGAGGCTATTTCCCCGGGTTGAAATGGTTGCTACGAGAGGACACAGATTTAAGGTGCGGGGAGGGAAGTGCAGAGGTGATGTTAGGGGTAAGTTTTTCACTCAGAGGGTGGTGAGTGAATGGAATCGGCTGCCGTCGTCGGTGGTGGAGGCGAACTCGCTGGGGTCTTTTAAAAGACTTCTGGATGAGTATATGGGGTTTAATGGGATTGGGGGTTATAGATAGGTCTATAGATTGGTGGGGTTGATGCGATCGGCGCAACTCGAGGGCCGAAGGGCCTGTTTGTGCTGTAATGTTCTATGTTCTATGTTCTAAGATCCCCTCTTAGCCACCTTCTTTCTAACGAAAACAACCTCAAATCCCTCAGTCTCTCCTCATAGGACCTCCCCTCCATACCAGGCAACATCCTGGTAAACCTCCTCTGCACCCTCTCCAAAGCCTCCACATCCTTCAGCTATTCAGCTATGAGGAGAGGCTGAATGAACTAGGCTTGTACTCGCTGGAGTTTAGAAGAATGAGGGGAGATCTCATTGAGACGTATAAGATGATGAATGGGATGGATAGGATAGAGGTGGAGAGACTCTTCCCGCTCAAAAAAGACAGTAGGACTAGGGGGCACAGCCTCAAGATAAAGGGGGGGCGTTTTAGAACGGAGTTGATTCACCACTCAAAGGGTGGTGAATCTCTGGAATTCTCTACCCGTTGAAGTGGTGGAGGCTGCCTCGCTAAATATTTTCAAGACGCGGGTTGATGGGTTTTTGATAAGAGAGGGGATTAAGGGTTATGGGGAGAGGGCCGGAATGTGGAACTGAGCCACGACAGATCAACCATGATCTTATTGAATGGCAGGGCAGGCTCGAAGGGCTAGATGGCCGACTCCTGCTCCTATTTCTTATGTTCTTATCCTTCCTATAATGTGGGACCAGAACTGCACACAATACTCCAAGTGCGGCCGCACCAGATTTGTGTACAGTTGCAACATGACGCTGCGACTCCTAAATTCAATCCCCCTACCAATAAACGCCAAGACACCGTATGCCTTCCTAACAACCTTATCTACTTGATTCCCAACTTTCAGGGATCTATGTACACATACACCTAGATCCCTCTCTTCGTCCACACTATTCAGAGTCCTACCGTTAGCCCTATACTCAACACATCTGTTATTCCTGCCAAAGTGAATTACCTCACACTTTTCCACATTAAACTCCATCCGCCACCTCTCGGCCCAGCTCTGCAACTTGTCCAAGTCTCTCTGTAAACTATGACACCCTTCCTCACTATCTATCACACCTCCGACTTTGGTGTCATCAGCAAATTTACTAATCCACCCAACTCATCCAGATCATTAATAAAAATTACAAACAGCAGTGGCCCCAAAACAGATCCCTGAGGCACACCACTCGTAACCGAACTCCATGACAAATACTTACCATCAACCACCACCCTCTGCCTCCTATCTGCTAGCCAATTCCTGATCCAATTAACTAAATCACTCTCAATCCCATATATCTGCATTTTCTGCAGTAGCCTTCCATGGTGATCCTCTACACGGGTAGAGAATCCCACCCTCCCTCCTCCTCTAACCTAATAATAAGTGTGTGGGAAGTTTTTTTTTCTGCTGGAAAGCTGCACCTCCTGCAGTATGTATGTGGTGAGGGACTCCAGTAGTGTTTCTGCTGATTATACCTGCAGGAAGTGTGGATGATTGCAGCTTCTGGAGGAGCGTATTAAGGAGCTGGAGTTGGAATTAGACGAACTCCAGATAATTCGGGAGGCTGAGGCGGACATCGATAGGAGTTATAAGGAGATAGTCACTCCTAAAAATGAGTCTTGGGTAACTGCTAGGAAGAGGGGAAAGAAGCACTTGAGGGGACAATACCCTAGGGCTGTTCCCCTCCAAAATAGGTTTTCGGTCCTGGAGGCTACAGTTGAGGAGGAATTAACTGGAGATAGCCAAAGGGAGCAGGTCTCTGGGGGTGAGCCTGTTGTGAAGGCTCAGGTGGTTAGGGGTTGTAAAAGATTGGGTCTAGTGATTGGGGACTCCACAGTTAGGGGGACGGAGAGGAGAGTCAGAGGTAATGGTAGGGACTCAGGGCTGGTGTGTTGCATCCCAGGGGCTAGGGTCTGGGATGTTTCAGCGAGGGTGTTCAGGACTCTTAAGTGAGAGGGAGATCAACCCCAAGTCATAGTTCATGTGGAGGTTAAGGGAAGGGGGATATTAAGCAGAAATTTATGGAGTTCGGGTGGAAACTTAAGGCCAAGTCAGACAGAGTGGTGATCTCGGGATCTTGCCTGTGCCACGGGAGAGTTTAGAGCGGAACAGGGAGAGAGAAAGTTTGAACTCGTGGCTGAGGGGATGGTGCAGGAGGGAAGGGTTCAGGTTCATGAGCAATTGGGGCTCATTCTGGGGAAGGTGGGACCTTTACAAGAGTGATGGTCTACACCTGAATCAGAGGGGAACCAATATCTTGGTGGGAAAATTTGCAAAGGCTATGCGGGGAGGTTTAAACTGATTCAGAGGGGGGGTGGGATCCTGAGTAGCGGGGGTGAAAGTGAGGGGGGCATAGATGGGGACTGCAATGCACGGCATCGTGGGGGTGAAGCGGAGCAGGGTTTGAAATGCGTATACTTTAATGCGAGGAGTATTCGTAATAAAGTGGATGAACTTGCAGCGTGGATCAGTACCTGGGACTTTGATGTTGTGGTCATTTCAGAGACATGGATAGATCAGGGTCAGGAATGGATGTTGCAGGTTCCGGGGTACAAATGCTTTAATCGGAGTAGAGAAGGAGGTAGAAGGGGGGGAGGGGTAGCATTATTGGTCAAGGACTGTATCACAGTGTCAGAGAGGAAGTTTGATGAGGACTGTTTGAAGAGCAGAAGGATCTCGGGGTCCGGGTTCACAGGACTCTTAAATCGGCCTCGCAGGTGGAGGAGGTGGTCAAGAAGGCGTATGGTGTACTGGCCTTCATTAATCGAGGGATTGAGTTTAGGAGTCGGGAGGTAATGCTGCAACTTTACAGGACCCTCGTCAGGCCTCATTTGGAGTACTGTGCGCAGTTCTGGTCGCCTCACTATAGGAAAGACGTAGAAGCTATTGAAAGGGTGCAGAGGAGATTTACAAGGATGTTGCCTGGACTGGGAGGCATGCCTTATGAAGATAGGTTGAGGGAGCTGGGACTCTTTTCCCTGGAGAGGCGAAGGTTGAGAGGCGACCTGATAGAAGTTTATAAAATGTTGAGAGGAATAGATAGGGTGGACTCTCAGAGGCTATTTCCCCGGGTTGAAATGGTCGCTACGAGAGGACACAGATTTAAGGTGCGGGGAGGGAAGTACAGAGGTGATGTTAGGGGTAAGTTTTTCACTCAGAGGGTAGTGAGTGATTGGAATCGGCTGCCGTCGTCGGTGGTGGAGGCGAACTCGCTGGGGTCTTTTAAAAGACTTCTGGATGAGTATATGGGGTTTAATGGGATTGGGGGTTATAGATAGGTCTATAGATTGGTGGGGTTGATGCGATCGGCGCAACTCGAGGGCCGAAGGGCCTGTTTGTGCTGTAATGTTCTATGTTCTATGTTCTATGACTTGTCTGTTGAGGTAGTATGGGCGGAGATTAGAAATAGGAGAGGAGAGGTCACCCTGTTGGGAGTCTTTTATAGACCTCCAAAAAGTTCTAGAGAGGTTGAGGAAAGGATTGCGGAGACGATCCTGGATAGGAGTGAAAGTAACAGGGTAGTTGTTATGGGGGACTTTAACTTTACTAATATAGATTGGAATTATTATAGCTCCAGCTCGTTAGAGGGGTCAGTTTTTGCACAAAGCGTGCAGGAAGGTTTTTTGACTCAGTATGTAGATAGGCCAACTAGAGGTGAGGTTATATTGGATTTGGTGCTGGGAAATGAGCCAGACCAGGTGCTAGACTTGGAAGTTGGGGTGCATTTTGGTGATAGTGACCACAATTCGGTTACGTTCACCTTAGTGATGGAAAGGGATAGGCATGAACCTCGGGTCAGTAGTTTTAGCTGGGGGAAGGTTAATTATGAGGCTATTAGGAGAGAATTAGGAAGCATAGGTTGGACTAGGAGATTACAGGGACTGGGAACGTCCGAAATGTGGAGTTTTTTCAAGGAGCAGCTACTGCGAGTCCTTGATATGTATGTCCCTGTCAGGCAAGGAGGAATTGGTCGAGCGAGGGAACCGTGGTGCACTAGGAAAGTTGATTCGCTGGTTAAAGGGAAAAAGGAGGCTTATGACAGGATGAGACTTGACGGCTCAGGTAGTGCACTGGAAAGCTTTAGATTGGCTAGGAGGGAGTTGAAGAGTGAGTTAAGAAGGGCTAAAAGAGGACATGAGAAGACTTTGGCTGATAGGATTAAGGAGAATCCTCAGGCGTTCTATAGATATGTTAAGAACAGAAGGTTGGTTAGGGCAAGATTAGGGCCAGTTAGAGACAGCAGTGGGAAGTTATGTGTGGAGCCAGAAGAGATTGGAGAGGCATTGAACCAATATTTCTCTTCGGTGTTCACGCAGGGAGACATAAATGTAGCTGTGGAGAACACTGGGTTACAGGGTTGTAAACTGGATAGTATTGCAGTTGATAAGGAGGATGTGCTAGATATTCTTGAGGGTTTGAAAATAGATAAGTCCCCTGGGCCAGACGGGATTTACCCCAGGATTCTCTGGGAGGCAAGGGAGGAGATTGCAGAGCCTCTGGCTCTGATCTTCAGGTCGTCGTTGGTCACAGGTATAGTGCCGGAGGATTGGAGGATAGCGAATGTTGTCCCATTGTTTAAGAAGGGGAACAGAGACTTCCCCGGGAATTATAGACCGGTGAGTCTTACTTCTGTTGTGGGCAAGATTTTAGAAAAAATTATTAGGGATAGGATTTATAGTTATTTAGAGAGTAATGAATTGATTGGAGATAGTCAGCATGGTTTTGTAGCGGGTAGGTCATGCCTTACTAACCTTATTGAGTTTTTTGAGAAAGTGACCAAAGAGGTGGATAGGGGTAAGGCAGTTGATGTGGTGTATATGGATTTTAGCAAGGCGTTTGATAAGGTTCACCATGGTAGGCTTCTGCAGAAAATGCAGATGTATGGGATTGGGGGTGATCTAGTTAATTGGATCAGGAATTGGCTAGCAGATAGGAGACAGAGGGTGGTGGTTGATGGTAAATATTCGTCATGGAGTTCGGTTACAAGTGGTGTGCCTCAGGGATCTGTTTTGGGGCCACTGCTGTTTGTAATTTTTATAAATGATCTGGATGAGGGTATAGTTGGGTGGATTAGTAAGTTTGCTGATGACACCAAAGTCAGAGGTGTGGGAGATAGTGAGGAAGGGTGTCATAGTTTACAGAGAGACTTGGACAAGTTGCAGAGCTGGGCCGAGAGGTGGAGGATGGAGTTTAATGCGGAGAAGTGTGAGGTAATTCACTTTGGCAGGAATAACAGATGTGTAGAGTATAGAGCTAACGGTAGGACTCTGAATAGTGTGGATCAACAGAGGGATCTAGGTGTATGTGTACATAGATCCCTGAAAGTTGGGAATCAAGTAGATAAGGTTGTTAAGAAGGTATACGGTGTTTTGGCATTTATTGGTAGGGGGATTGAATTTAGGAGTCGCAGCGTCATGATGCAACTGTACAAAACTCTGGTGCGGCCGCACTTGGAGTATTGTGTGCAGTTCTGGTCCCCACATTATAGGATGTGGAGGCTTTGGAGAGGGTGCAGAGGAGGTTTACGAGGATGTTGCCTCGTATGGAGGGGAGGTCCTATGAGGAGAGATTGAGGGATTTGAGGTTGTTTTCATTAGAAAGAAGGCGGCTAAGAGGGGATCTTATTGAAACATATAAGATGATTAGAGGTTTAGATAGGGTGGATAGTGATAGCCTTTTTCCTCGGATGGAGAAAGCTAGCACGAGGGGGCATAGCTTTAAATTAAGGGGTGGTAGTTATAGGACGGATGTCAGGGGTAGGTTCTTTACCCAGAGGGATTGGAATGCCCTGCCAGCTGCCGCTGTAAATGCGCCTAGTTTGGGGGCGTTGAAGAGATCCGTGGGTAGGTTTATGGATGAAAAGGGATTGGTTTAGGTTAGAAGGTCATTGCTTTTTAATTGGCCGGCGCAACATCGTGGGCCGAAGGGCCTGTTCTGCGCTGTTATGTTCTATGTTCTATGGTGAACCTTATCAAACGCCTTACTAAAGTCCATATACACCACGTCAACTGCCTTACCCTTATCCACCTCTTTGGTCACTTTCTCAAAAAACTCAATAAGGTTAGTAAGGCACGACCTACCCGCCACAAAACCATGCTGACTATCTCCAATCAATTCATTACTCTCCAAATAACTATAAATCCTATCCCTAATAATTTTTTCTCAATGACTTTCAAATGACTTTCAAAAAATCACTGGCCAGCAGGATTATGGAAAATCCCAAAGCTTTTTACAAATATTTAAAGAACAAGAGGGCAGCCAGGGAGAGGGTTGGCCCAAACATGGACAGAGGAGAGAATCTATACGTGGAGCCAGAGGAAATGGGTGAGGTATTAAATGAATATTTTGCTTCAGTATTTACCAAAGAGAAGGTCTTGGTAGATGATGAGTCTGGGAAAGGATGTGTCGATAGTTTGAGTCATGTTGAGAACAAAAAGGAGGAGGTATTGGGACTCTTGAGAAACATTAAGGTAGGCAAGTCCCCAGGGCCTGATGGGATAAACCCCAGAATACTGAGAGAGGCAAGGGAGGAAATTGCTGGGGCCTTGAGAGAAATCTTTGTATCCTCACTGGCCTCAGGGGAGGTAAAATAAGAAGTCTCACAACAGCAGGTCAAAGTCCAACAGGTGTATTTGGTAGCACAAGCTTTCTGAGTGTCACTCCTTCATCAGGTGAGTGAGGAGTTCTGTTCACAAACAGGGTATATAAAGACACAAACTCAATTTACAAAATAATGATTGGAATGTGAGTCTTTACAGGGAATCAAGTCTTAAAGGTACAGATAATGTGAGTGGAGAGAGGGTTAAGCACGGGTTAAAGAGATGTGTATTGTCTCCAGACAGGACAGTTAGTGAGATTTTGCAAGCTCAGGCAGTATGCTGGGGGTTACAGATAGTGTGACACAGAACCCAAGATCCTGGTTGAGGCCGTCCTCATGGGTGCGGAACTTTGCTATCAGTCTCTGCTCAGTGACTCTGCGCTGCCAGGGGAGATGGCCGGTTGCCAAGGGAGGTCCCAGAAGATTAGAGAATAGCCAATGTTGTTCCTTTGTTTAGCAACATAGAAAAACAACAGCACAATACAGGCCCTTTGGCCCACAAAGTTGTGCCGAACATGTCCCTACCTTAGAGATTACTAGACTTACCTATAACCCTCTGTCTTACTAAGTGTACTTATCTAAAAATCTCTTAAAAGACCCTATCGAATCCACCTCCATCACTGTTGCCGGCAGCCCATTCCACTCACTCACCACCCTCTGAGTGAAAAACTTACCCCTGACATCTCCTCTGTACCTACTCCCCAGCACCTTAAACCTGTGTCCTCTTGTGGCAACCATTTCAGCCCTGAGAAAAAGCCACTGACTATCCACCCGATCAATACCTCTCAATATCTTGTAAACCTCTATCAGGTCACCCCTCAACCTTCGTCTCTCCAAGGAGAGAAGGCCTAGCTCCCTCAACCTCATAAGGCATCCTCATAAGGCATGCCTCCCAATCCAGGCAACATCCTTGTAAATCTCCTCTGCACCTTTTCTATAACTTGCACATCCTTCTCATAGTGAGGCGACCAGAACTGAGCACAGTACTCCAAATGGGGTCAACAAGTGTCTTGTAAAGTGGCAGCATTATCTCCCGACTCCTAAACTCACTCCCTCGATTGATGAAGGCCAGTACACCATACGCCTTCTTGACCACAACTTCAACCTGCGCAGCTGCTTTGAGCGTCCTATGAACTCAGACCCCAAGACCCTTCTGATCTTCCACACAGCGAAGAGTCCTATCATTAGTATTATATTCTGCCATCCTATTTGACCTGCCAAAATAAATTACTTCACACTTATCTGGATTGAAGTCCATCTGCCACTTCTCCATCCAGTCTTGCATCCTATCAGTGTCTCGCTGCAACTTCTGACATCCCTCAATGGAGGGGCATGTGATGTGTGGTTTCTGTATGATGTGGGAACTGGTGGACCCCAGGGTCCTTCCCAGTGACCATGTCTGCAGTAAGTGCAGGTTGCTGGAGGAGCTCCAGCTCAAGGTGGATGAGCTGGCCTCTGAGCTACAGACACTGAGGCTCATCAGGGGGAGAGAGGGTGCCCCTAGACTGGCTAAATCTAAGGGTCAGGGACAAAAGGGGGCTGCTGGGAGGAGGAAGGGGGGTGAGGAGAGGAGGCCTCAGCCTCTTAACCTGCATAACAGGTTTGAGGTTCTTGCTTCCAGTCTGGAAGAGGACGAGGCAAGAGAGGTTGGTGAGCAAACTGCACACGGTACAGTGATGCAGCAGGACATAGGCAAAGAGAAGGGGAAAAGGAACGTAGTAGTGATTGGGGATAGTGGGGTGAAGGGTATTGACACTGTCCTTTGTCACAATGACAAAGTGCACAGAAGGGTGTGTTGTCTGCCTGGTGCTCGGGTACAGGATGTCGCAGCTGGGCTGCAGAGGAATCTGGAGTGGGAGGGTGAGAACCCAGTCGTTGTAGTACATGTGGGTGCCGGCGACGTAGGCAAAATGCGGACTGAGGATCTGGGAAGGGAGTATGAGAAGCTGGGAATGGAATTAAAAAGTAGAACCGACAAGGTGGTTATCTCTGGGCTACTGCCTGAACCGAGGGCAGACGGGTGTAGGGTTGATAGGATAAAGGAAGTAAATGGGTGGCTCAGGGATTGGTGTGGGAGGAATGGGTTCGAATTTATGGGGCATTGGCACCAGTATTGGGGTAGGTGGGACCTGTTCGGGCAGGATGGGGTTGGTCTGAATCATGCTGGGACCAGAGTGCTGGCAAATCGAGTAAAGAGGACTGTAGACAAGGCTTTAAACTAATTAGGGGGGGGGAGGGTGCGAGGGTAGGTGACGCTATGAGGTCTAAAGTTAAGGATAGGATACAGGTAAGGGAAGAGGCAAAGGATGTCCCAATTGGTGGCGTTATGGCAAGTAGGGTCCAGGTGAAGGCTGGGATGAAAGCGCTTTATCTGAATGCACGAAGCATTCGGAATAAAGTGGATGAGCTGATGGCGCAGATCGACACAAATGGATATGATCTGGTGGCCATTACAGAGACGTGGCTGCAAGGTGACAGGGACTGGGAGATGAATGTACAGGGTTATCAAGTGTTTAGGAAGGATAGGCAGGAGGAAAGAGGGGGTGGCGTAGCTCTGCTGATTAAGGATAGTATCAAGGTGGTAGCAAGGGATGATATCGGAGCCAAGGAGCAGAAAGTGGAATCGTTGTGGGTGGAGATTAGGAACAGAAAAGGGAGGAAGACGCTAGTGGGTGTCGTCTATAGGCCCCCGAATAATGATCTGGAGGTGGGGCGGGCTGTTAACGCGCAAATAAGTGCAGCGTGCAGGAATGGGACGGCAGTAGTTATGGGAGATTTCAATCTGCATATTGATTGGTCGACCCATGTTGGACGAGGTGGGCTCGAGGAGGAGTTCTTGGAATGCTGCCGGGATAATTTCCTTGAACAGTGTGTGTTGGAGCCGACGAGGGAGCGAGCTATCTTGGATCTGGTGCTATGTAATGAGGCGGGTAGAATTAGGGACCTTGCGGTGAAGGATCCTCTTGGAGAGAGTGATCATTGTATGGTGGAGTTTCTGGTGCAGATGGAGGAGGAGAAAGTGGGTTCCCAGACACGCGTCCTTTGTTTGAATAGAGGGGAGTATGGTAGGATGAGAGAAGAACTGGCGAATGTGGACTGGGGGAACGCGTTGGAAGGTAGGTCTGCTGAGGAGCAGTGGAGGATCTTTAAGGAGATCTTTCTTGGTGCTCAGCAGAAATTTATTCCGATGGTTAAAAAGGACAGTAGGAGGAGAGGTAATAAGCCGTGGATAACGAAGGAGGTGAAGGAAAGTGTTAAATTAAAAGCGGAGGAGTTTAGAGTAGCTAAGAGCAGTGGGCGAGAAGAGGATTGGGAAAGGTTTAAATGTCAACAAAGATTGACAAAGAAATTGATAAAGGAGGGTAGGAGAAGCTATGAGGCTGGGCTAGCACTTAATATAAAAAAGGATAGCAAGAGTTTTTATAAATATATAAAAAGGAAGAGGCTGGCTAGGGTAAACTTTGGTCCTTTAGAGGATGAGAAAGGGGAGCTAGTGGTAGGGGATAGGGATATGGCTAAGGTCTTGAATAACTTCTTTGTTTCTGTCTTCACGGAGGAGGACGTGAATAATTTGCCGGGTGTTAGCGATGGAAAGGTGGTAGGAATGGAGGGTCTTAATGACATTACTGTTACTAGAGAGGTGGTGCTCGACAGACTGGAGGGGCTGATTGTGGACAAGTCCCCAGGACCGGATGGAATGCATCCGAGGGTTCTGAAAGAAATGGCGGAGGTGATAGTGGATGCCTTGGTGGTTATTTTCCAGACGTCGCTGGATTCCGGGGAAGTGCCGGAAGATTGGAAAACGGCTAATGTTACGCCGTTGTTTAAGAAGGGTGCCAGGCAAAAGGCGGGGAATTATAGGCCGGTTAGTTTAACGTCTGTGGTAGGTAAAATGTTAGAAACCGTCATTAAGGAGGAAATAGCGAGGCATCTTGAGGGGAATTGCTTGATAGGGCGGACGCAACACGGTTTCATTAAAGGGAAGTCGTGTCTGACAAATTTACTGGAGTTCTATGAAGATGTGTCTAGGGCAGTGGATGGAGGAGAGCCGGTGGATGTGGTCTTTCTGGATTTTCAGAAGGCGTTTGACAAGGTCAGGGGACATGGAGTTGGGGGTAGGGTGTTAGCGTGGATAGAGGATTGGTTGTCAAATAGGAGGCAGAGAGTGGGGGTCAATGGATGCTATTCGGATTGGCGGTTGGTGACTAGTGGGGTGCCCCAGGGGTCGGTGCTGGGGCCTCAGCTATTTACCATTTATATAGATGATCTGGAGGAGGGAACCGAGTGCAGGGTGTCGAAATTTGCTGATGACACCAAGATTGGGGGAAAGGCAAATTGTGCGGAGGGTGTGGAGAGTCTGCAGAAGGATCTAGATAGGCTGGGCGAATGGGCCAGGAAATGGCAAATGGAATTTAATGTTGGCAAGTGTGAGGTGGTCCACTCTGGTAGGAGGAATGGTAGGAAGGACTATTACTTACGGGGCGAAAAACTGCAGCAGGCGACGGTGCAGAGGGACCTCGGGGTCCTTGTGCATGAGTCGCAAAAACCCAGCTTGCAGGTGCAGCAGGTGGTCAGGAAGGCGAATGGGATGCTGGCCTTCATAGCGAAGGGGATTGAATATAAAAGTAGGGAGGTCTTGCTGCAGCTGTATAGGGCATTGGTGAGGCCGCAGCTGGAGTACTGTGTGCAGTTTTGGGCGCCGCACCTGCGCAAGGATGTTTTGGCCCTGGAGGGAGTGCAGAGGAGGTTTACTCGGCTGATACCGGAGTTGAGGGGATTGAGCTATGAGGAGAGGCTGAATAAACTAGGCTTGTACTCGTTAGAGTTTAGAAGAATGAGGGGAGATCTCATTGAGACGTATAAGATGATGAATGGGATGGATAGGATAGAGGTGGAGAGACTGTTCCCGCTCAAAAAAGACAGTAGGACTAGGGGGCACAGCCTCAAGATAAAGGGGGGGCGGTTTAGAACAGAGTTGAGGAGGAACTTCTTCACTCAAAGGGTGGTGAATCTCTGGAATTCTCTGCCCGTTGAAGTGGTGGAGGCTGCCTCGCTAAATATTTTTAAGAAACGGGTTGATGGGTTTTTGATAAGAGAAGGGATTAAGGGTTATGGGGAGAGGGCGGGAAGGTGGAGCTGAGTCACGACAGATCAGCCATGATCTTATTGAATGGCGGGGCAGGCTCGAAGGGCCAGATGGCCTACTCCTGCTCCTATTTCTTATGTTCTTATGTTCCAGACTATCCACAACACCACCAACCTTCGTATCATCAGCGAACTTACCAACCCATCCCTCCACTTCCTCATCCAGGTCATTTATCAAAATCACAAACAGCAAGGGTCCCAGAACAGATCCCTGGGGCACCCCACTGGTGACCGATCTCCATGCAGAATATGACCCATCTATAACCACTCTTTGCCTTCTGTGGGCAAGCCAGTTCTGGATCCACAAAGCAATGTCCCCTTGGATCCCATGCCCTCTCACCTTCTCAATAAGCCTTGCATGGGGCACCTTATCAAATGCCTTGCTGAAGTCTATATAAACCACATTTACTGTTCTTCCTTCAACAATGTGTTTAGTCTCATCATCAAAAAATTCAATCAGGCTCGTAAGGCATGATCTGCCTTTGACAAAGCGTTGCTGACTATTCTTAATCATATTATTACCTCTCCAAATGTCCATAAATCCTGCCTCTCAGGATCTTCTCCATTAACTTTGAGTTTGTTAGGTGTGTTCAAGAGGGTTTCCTGACACAGTATGTGGATAAGCCTATGAGAGGAAAGACTGTACTTGACTTGGTGCTGGCTAATGAACCAGGACAGTTGACGGATCTCTTGGTGGGAGAGCATCTTGGGGATGGAGATCATAATTCTATCTCCTTCACGATAGCATTGGAAAGAGATAGGATCAGGCAGGCTAGGAAGGTGTTTGTCTGGAGTAAGGGGAAATATGAAGATGTCAGGCAGATAATTGGACGAATAAACTGGAAGGAGGTGTTCTTGGGGAAAAGTACTGAAGGAAGGTGGCGGATATTCAAGGAATGTTTGTCAGGAGCTCTGCATGACAATGTTCCGATAAGGCAAGGGGGTTTTGGTAGGGCGCGGGAACCGTGGTGCACGAAGGTTGTGGTGAACCTAGTCAGGAAGAAAGGAAAGATGTATAAAATGTTCAGAGAGCTAAGAGATGTTAAGGATCTAGAGGAGTATAAGGCTTGTAGAAAGGAGCTTAAAAAGGAAATTAGGAGAGCCAGAAGGGGTCATGAGAAGGCCTTGGCGGGTAAGATTAAGGAGAATCCCAAGGCCTTCTACAAATATGTGAAGAGTAAAAGGATGAGAAATGAAGGGATAGGACCTATAAAAGGTGAAGGGGGAAAAGTCTGTGTGGAACCGGAGGAAATGGCTGAGGTGCTTAATGAGTACTTTGCCTCAGTATTCACAGTGGAAAGTGATCTGGGAGGTTGTACTACAGGTTTGCGGCAGTCTGAAAAGATTGAGTATGTGGATGTTAAGGAAGAGGATGTGTTGGAACTTTTAAACTCGATCAAGATAGATAAGTCGCCGGGACCGGATGGGATGTACCCCAGGTTACTGTGGGAGGTGAGGGAAGTGATTGCAGAGCCCCTGGCGATGATCTTTGCATCGTCGATGGAGATGGGAGAGATTCCGGAGGATTGGAGGATTGCGGATGTGGTTCCTATTTTCAAGAAAGGGAACAGGGATAGCCCGGGAAATTACCGCCCGGTGAGTCTGACCTCAGTGGTTGGTAAGTTGATGGAGAGGCTTCTGAGGGACAAGATTTACAAGCATTTGGAGAAGTTTAGAATGATCAGAAATAGTCAGCACGGCTTTGTCAAGGGCGGGTCGTGCCTTACGAGTCTAGTTGAGTTCTTTGAGAATGTGACTGAGCGCATTGACGAAGGAAGAGCGGTGGATGTGGTTTACATGGACTTCAGCAAGGCGTTTGATAAGGTCCCCCATGCAAGACTTCTTGAGAAGGTGAGAGGGCATGGGATCCAGGGGGCTTTGGCCTTGTGGATCCAGAACTGGCTTGCCTGCAGAAGGCAGAGAGTGGTTGTGGATGGGTCTTTTTCTGAATGGAGGTCGGTCACCAGTGGAGTGCCCCAGGGATCTGTTCTAGGACCCTTACTGTTTGTCATTTTCATAAATGACCTGGATGAGGAAGTGGAGGGATGGGTTAGCAAGTTCGCTGATGACACGAAGGTCGGTGATGTTGTGGATGGTCTGGAGGGATGTCAGAAGTTGCACCAAGACATAGATAGGATGCAAGACTGGGAGGAGAAGTGGCAGATGGACTTCAACGCAGATAAATGTGTAGTGGTCCATTTTGGCAGGACCAATGGGATGAAGGAATACAATATCAAGGGTAGGAGTCTTAGCTGTGTTGAAGAGCAGAAGGATCTAGGGGTCCGGGTCCACAGGACTCTTCAATCGGCCTCGCAGGTGGAGGAGGTGGTCAAGAAGGCGTATGGTGTACTGGCCTTCATTAATCGAGGGATTGAGTTTAGGAGTCGGGAGGTAATGCTGCAACTTTACAGGACCCTTGTCAGACCCCACTTGGAGTACTGTGCGCAGTTCTGGTCGCCTCACTGTAGGAAGGACGTGGAAGCTATTGAAAGGGTACAGAGGAGATTTACAAGGATGTTGCCTGGACTGGGAAGCATGGCTTATGAAGATAGGTTGAGGGAGCTGGGACTCTTCTCCCTGGAGAGACGAAGGTTGAGAGGCGACCTGATAGAGGTTTAAAAAATGTTGAGAGGAATAGATAGGGTGGACTCTCAGAGGCTATTTCCACGGGTTGAAATGGTCGCTACGAGAGAACAGAGATTTAAGGTGCAGGGAAGCAAGTACAGAGGAGATGTTAGGGGTAAGTTTTTCACTCAGAGGGTGGTGAGTGAATGGAATCGGCTGCTGTCGGTGGTGGTAGAGGCGAACTCGCTGGGGTCTTTTAAAAGACTTCTGGATGAGTATATAGGATCTAATGGGATTGGGGGTTATAGATAGGTCTATGACTTAGTAGGTACAGAAGGGATCGGCACAACTAGTGGGCCGAAGGGCCTGTTTGTGCTGTAGTGTTCTATGTTCTATGTATGTTCTAACTTACCAACGACTGAAGTTAGCCTCACTGGTCTATAATTTCCTGCACTATCTATATATACACCTTTCCTTTCTTCCTGACTAGGTTCACCACAGCCTTCGTGCACCACGGTTCCCACGCCCTACCAAAACCCCCTTGTCTCATCGGAACATTATCATGCAGAGCTCCAGTCAAACATTCCTTGAATATCCGCCACCTTCCTTCTGTACTTTTCCCCAAGAACACCTCCTTCCAGTTTATTCGTCCAATTATCTGCCTGATGTCTTCATAATTCCCCTTACTCCAGACAAACACCTTCTTGAATAAAGGAACAGCATCCACAATCCTCTAATCGTCCAGAACCTCTCCCTTCTCCATTGATGAATCAAAGATCATCGCCAGAGGCTCAGCAATCTCCTCCCTTGCCTCCCACAGTCGCCTGGAATATATCCCATCTGGTCCTGAAGACTTATCTAACTTGATATTTTTCAAAAGCTCCAACACATCCTCTTTCTTAATATCTACATGCTCAAGCTTTTCAGTCGCTGCAGGCCTGCACTACAACCACCAAGATCCTTTTCCATAGTGAATACTGAAGTAAAGTATTCATTAAGCACCTCTGCTATTTCGTCCGCTTCCATACAAACTTTCCCACTGTCACATTTTATAGAACATAGAACACTACAGCACAATCAGGTTCCTTCGGCCCACAAGTTGCACCGATCACATCTATACCTACCAAGCCATAGAACTATCTATAACCCCCAATGCCATTAGATCCCATATACTCATCCAGAAGTCTTTTCAAAGACCCCAGTGAGTTCGCCTCCACCACCACTGACAGCAGCCGATTCCACTCACTCACCACCCTCTGAGTGAAAAACCTACCCCTAACATCTCCTCTGTACTTGTTTCCCAGCACCTTAAATCTGTGTCCTCTCGTAGCGACCATTTCAACCCGGGGAAATAGCCTCTGAGAATCCACCCTATCTATTCCTCTCAACATTTTATAAACCTCTATCAGGTCGCCTCTCAACCTTCGTCTCTCCAGAGAGAAGAGACCCAGCTCCCTCAACCTATCTTAGTTTGAGGGAGCTTTAGAACCTATAGATCCTATTCTTTCATGTCTTATCCTCTTGCTCTTCACATACTTGTAGAATGCTTTGGAGTTTTCCTTAATCCTGCCTGCTGGCTCTCCTAATTTCCTTCTTAAATTCCTTCCTATTAGCTGTCTACTCTTCTAGATCTCTAACATTACCGAGCTCTCTGAACCTTTTGTTAGCTTCTTTTCTTCTTGACAGCCTTTGTACACCATGGTTCCTGTAACCTACCATAACTTCCCTGTCTCATTGGAACGTTGCTAAGGTTTAAGAAGGGTACCAAGAATAATCCAGGTAATTACAGGCCGGTGAGCCTTACATCAGTGGTAGGGAAATTATTGGAGCGGATTCTTCGAGATAGGATTTATTCCCACTTGGAAATAAGTGGATGTCTCACTCTGTCTCTCTCTGTCTGTCTTTATGTGTCTCTGTCTCTCTCCCTTTCTGTCCATCTCTTTGTTTCTCTCTCTCTTTCTCTCTCTCTGTTTCTTTCTCTCTCTGTCTCTGTCTCTCTCTCTCTATCTGTCTCCCTCTGTCTCTGTCTCCCTCTCTCTCTCCCTCTCTCCCTGTCTCTCTCTCTCTCTGTCTCTCTCCTCTCTCTGTCTGTCTCTCTCTCTCTCTGTCTCTCTCTCTCTCTGTCTCTCTCTCTCTCTGTCTCTCTCTCTCTCTCTTTCTGTCTCTTTCTCTCTGTCTCTTTCTCTATCTCTCTCTTTCCCTGTCTCTCTCTGTCTCACTCACTCATTGTCTCTCTGTCTCTCTCTCTTTGTCTCTGTCTCTCTTTGTCTCTCTCTCTCTGTCTGTCTCTCTTTGTCTGTCTCTCTCTGTCTTACTTTCTCTTTCTGTTTCTCTTTGTCTTTCTCTTTCTGTCTGTCTCTCTCTCTCTCTTTTCCCCCCCTCTCTCTCTTTCTCTCTGTGTCTCTCTCTCTTGCTTTGTCTCTCTGCCTCTCTCTCTTTCTCTCTCTGTTTTCTCTGTCTCTGTTTCTCTCTCTGTCTTTCTCTCTGTCTCAGTCTCTCTCTTTCTGCCTGTCTTTGTCTCTCCCTCTGTCTCTGTCTCTCTCCCTCTGTCTCTCTTTCTCTCTCTGTCTCTCTTTGTGTGTGTGTCTCTCTCTGTCTCTCTCTCTCTTTCTCTCTATCTTTCTCTGCCTCTCTCTCTCTCTCTATCTGTCTGTCTGTCTCTGTCTTTCTCCATCTCTCTGTCTTTCTTTCTGTGTCTCCCTCTTTCGGTCTCTCTTTCTCTGTGTCTTTCTCTCTGTCTCTCTTTGTGGTGTCTCTCTCTGTCTCTGTCTGTCTTTCTCTTTCTCTCTCTCTGTCTCTGTCTCTATCTCTGTGTCTATCTCTATCTGTCTCTCTTTCCCTGTCTCTCTCTCTCTTCTCTCTCTGTATCTGTCTGTCTCTGTCTTTCTCAATCTCTCTGTCTTTCTTTCTGTGTCTCCCTCTCAGCCTCTCTCTCTCTCTGTCTCGCTCTCTCTCTCTCTGTTGTTTCTCTCTCTCTGTGTCTTTCTCTGTGTCTCTCTCCATGTTTCTCTGTTGTTATCTCTCTTTTTCTCTCTCTGTGTCTCTCTGTATCTGCCTGTCGCTCTCTCTCTCAGCCTCATTCGCTCACACTCACTCCCTCTTTAATATCTCCATTCCACTCATTCACCCAAATAGCTGTTTTCTTCCAGTTCACTGGCAATCTGTATTCTCCTCACAGCTTTCCCAGCACACAGCAGAGAGCAGGGATGGTCGGTGTATAGGGTAAGCTAGTGAGCAGGGAGAGTGTGTAGGGTTAGAGGAAGCTGAGGAAAAGGGAATGTTCCAGAGGCTGGGAATTGAGGGAGAGAGTACACAGGGAGACAAGTGTGGAGCAGAGGCTTTGGGAAAGTTGAGGATGCAGAGAGTTTGAGCATAGGGAGGGGGTGAGGAAGGCTGGGGTAGGGTAAGGTGGGCACAGGGATGCAGTGTGTGTACAGTGAGAGTGGGGAATGAGAGCACTTTGGGGGGAGGGTGCAGAGGAGAGGGTGGTGGGAATTGGGGCATAGGGAAGTGGAGACACTGAGGGAGGGAGAAGACGGAGGTGGGCTGAGGGAGTTGGGGAGTGAGGGCACAGAGACTGAGGGAGGTGAGATGGGCAATGGTTTACTGATGACCTCATTGACCTGTTGTTTCCTGAGCAGTTTCACTAAAACATCTTTTGATTTTGTAGAACCTCGACTTCAGGTTCATCTGACAGGAAATGTCAACCGGAACAGTTACAAACAAAACAGTGTGACCAGGGTCCGTGTCCATTACTCTGTGTCCATGACAACCAGGAGATGCAGTTGGGAGAAAGTTGGTTTGTGGGAGAATGTAAACAATGGTAAGAAACTCCACGGGTCTCTCAGCGGAAGCATCATCCCATCGTTTCACTCAGAGGGTGGTGAGTGAATGGAATCGGCTGCCGTCAGTGGTGGTGGAGGCGAACTCGCTGGGGTCTTTTAAAAGACTTCTGGATGAGTATATGGGGTTTAATGGGATTGGGGGTTATAGATAGGTCTATAGATTGGTGGGGTTGATGCGATCGGCGCAACTCGAGGGCCGAAGGGCATGTTTGTGCTGTAATGTTCTATGTTCTATGTTCTATGTCCCAAACATCCTGACACGTCAGAGAACCCGGAGAGAGGAGTTAATCCGGGTGATGGATTTGGAAGCAGGATGTACAAGGCTGAGGATTCTTTTCTTTATTCATTGATGGGATGTGGGTGTCAGCGGCTGGGCCAGAATTCATTGTCCATCTCTCATTGCGCTTAAACTGAATGGTTTGCTCAGCCATCTGAGAATGCAGGTAAAAATCAACCACGTTACTGTGAGTCTGGAGTCACACGGAGGCCAATGTGAACATGGCAGATTTCCTTCCCTAATAGATGAATTAGTTGCATAGATAGACATAAGGGATACGATTTAATTGGCATAACGGAGACATGTGAGCAAGGATGGGAACTAAACATTGAGGGTTATTCAATATTTAGGAAGGACAGACAGAAAGGAAAAGGTGGGGAAGTTGTATTGTTAATTAAAGATGATATTGATACAATGTTGAGGGAGGATATGAGCAGAGATGATGTGAAATCTGTATGGTTCGAGTTAAAAAACTCGAGGAGGTTGGTCACCAGTGGGGTGCCCCAGGGATCTGTTCTGGGACCCTTGCTGTTTGTCATTTTCATAAATGACCTGGATGAGGAAGTGGAGGGATGGGTTAGTAAGTTCGCTGATGACACGAAGGTCGGTGGTGTTGTGGATAGCCTGGAGGGATGTCAGAAGTTGCAGCGAGACACAGATAGGATGCAAGACTGGGCGGAGAAGTGGCAGATGGACTTCAACGCAGATAAGTGTGAGGTGGCCCATTTTGGCAGGACCAACGGGATGAAGGAGTACAATATCAAGGGTAGGAGTCTTAGCAGTGTTGAGGAGCATAAGAATCTTGGGGTCTGGGTCCACAGGACTCTTAAATCGGCCTCGCAGGCAGAGGATGTGTTCAAGAAGGCGTATGGTGTACTGGCCTTCATTAATCGAGGGATTGAGTTTAGGAGTCGGGAGGTAATGCTGTAACTTTATAAGACCCTTGTCAGATCCCATTTGGAGTACTGTGCGCAGTTCTGGTCACCTCACTACAGGAAGGATGTGGAAGCTATTGAAAGGGTACAGAGGAGATTTACAAGGATGTTGCCTGGACTGGGAGGCATGCCTTATGAAGATAAGTTGAGGGAGCTGGGACTCTTTTCCCTGGAGAGGCGAAGGTTGAGAGGCGACCTGATAGAAGTTTATAAAATGTTGAGAGGAATAGATAGGGTGGACTCTCAGAGGCTATTTCCCCGGGTTGAAATGGTCGCTACGAGAGGACACAGATTTAAGGTGCAGGGAGGGAAGTACAGAGGTGATGTTAGGGGTAAGTTTTTCACTAAGAGGGTGGTGAGTGAGTGGAATCGGCTGCCGTCCGTGGTACAAAGAACGAAAACAGCCCGGGAAACAGGCCCTTCGGCCCAACGAGCCCGCGCCGCCCTTGTCAAGGGCAGGTCGTGCCTTACGAGCCTAATTGAGTTCTTCGATAATGTGACTGAACACATTGACGAAGGAAGTGCCGTGGACGTAGTGTACATGGACTTCAGCAAGGCTTTTGATAAGGTCCCCCATGCAAGACTTCTTGAGAAGGTGAGAGGGCATGGGATCCAAGGGCCTTTGGCCTTGTGGATCCAGAACTGGCTTGCCTGCAGAAGGCAGAGAGTGGTTGTGGATGGGTCTTTTTCGGAATGGAGGTCAGTCACCAGTGGGGTGCCCCAGGGATCTGTTCTGGGACCCTTGTTGTTTGTCATTTTCATAAATGACCTGGATGAGGAAGTGGAGGGATGGGTTAGCAAGTTCGCTGATGACACGAAGGTCGGCGGTGTTGTGGATGGTCTGGAAGGATGTCAAAAGTTGCAGCAGGACATAGATAGGATGCAGGAATGGGCGGAGAAGTGGCAGATGGACTTCAACGCGGATAAATGTGTAGTAGTCCATTTCGGCAGAACCAACGGGATGAACGAGTACACTATTAAGGGCAGGGGTCTTAGTAGCGTTGAAGAGCAGAAGGATCTCGGGGTCCGGGTTCACAGGACTCTTAAATCGGCCTCGCAGGTGGAGGAGGTGGTCAAGAAGGCGTATGGTGTACTGGCCTTCATTAATCGAGGGATTGAGTTTAGGAGTCGGGAGGTAATGCTGCAACTTTACAGGACCCTTGTCAGGCCTCATTTGGAGTACTGTGCGCAGTTCTGGTCGCCTCACTATAGGAAAGAAGTAGAAGCTATTGAAAGGGTGCAGAGGAGATTTACAAGGATGTTGCCTGGACTAGGAGGCATGCCTTATGAAGATAGGTTGAGGGAGCTGGGACTTTTTTCCCTGGAGAGGCGAAGGTTGAGAGGCGACCTGATAGAAGTTTATAAAATGTTGAGAGGAATAGATAGGGTGGACTCTCAGAGGCTATTTCCCCGGGTTGAAATGGTCGCTACGAGGGGACACAGATTTAAGGTGCGGGGAGGGAGGTACAGAGGTGATGTTAGGGGTAAGTTTTTCACTCAGAGGGTGGTGAGTGATTGGAATCGGCTGCCGTCGTCGGTGGTGGAGGCGAACTCGCTGGGGTCTTTTAAAAGACTTCTGGATGAGTATATGGGGTTTAATGGGATTGGGGGTTACATAGAACATAGAACATTACAGCACAAACAGGCCCTTCGGCCCTCGAGCTGCGCCGATCGCATCAACCCCACCAATCTATAGACCTATCTATAACCCCCAATCCCATAAAACCCCATATACTCATCCAGAAGTCTTTTAAAAGACCCCAGCGAGTTCGCCTCCACCACCGACGACGGCAGCCGATTCCAATCACTCACTACCCTCTGAGTGAAAAACTTACCCCTAACATCACCTCTGTACTTCCCTCCCCGCACCTTAAATCTGTGTCCTCTCGTAGCGACCATTTCAACCCGGGGAAATAGCCTCTGAGAGTCCACCCTATCTATTCCTCTCAACATTTTATAAACTTCTATCAGGTCGCCTCTCAACCTTCGCCTCTCCAGGGAAAAGAGTCCCAGCTCCCTCAACCTATCTTCATAAGGCATGCCTCCCAGTCCAGGCAACATCCTTGTAAATCTCCTCTGCACCCTTTCAATAGCTTCTACGTCTTTCCTATAGTGAGGCGACCAGAACTGCGCACAGTACTCCAAATGAGGCCTGACGAGGGTCCTGTAAAGTTGCAGCATTACCTCCCGACTCCTAAACTCAATCCCTCGATTAATGAAGGCCAGTACACCATACGCCTTCTTGACCACCTCCTCCACCTGCGAGGCCGATTTAAGAGTCCTGTGAACCCGGACCCCGTGATCCTTCTGCTCTTCAACGCTACTAAGACCCCTGCCCTTTATAGTGTACTCGTTCATCCCGTTGGTTCTGCCGAAATGGACTACTACACATTTATCCGCGTTGAAGTCCATCTGCCACTTCTCCGCCCATTCCTGCATCCTATCTATGTCCTGCTGCAACTTTTGACATCCTTCCAGACCATCCACAACACCGCCGACCTTCGTGTCATCAGCGAACTTGCTAACCCATCCCTCCACTTCCTCATCCAGGTCATTTATGAAAATGACAAACAACAAGGGTCCCAGAACAGATCCCTGGGGCACCCCACTGGTGACTGACCTCCATTCCGAAAAAGACCCATCCACAACCACTCTCTGCCTTCTGCAGGCAAGCCAGTTCTGGATCCACAAGGCCAAAGGCCCTTGGATCCCATGCCCTCTCACCTTCTCAAGAAGTCTTGCATGGGGGACCTTATCAAAAGCCTTGCTGAAGTCCATGTACACTACGTCCACGGCACTTCCTTCGTCAATGTGTTCAGTCACATTATCGAAGAACTCAACTAGGCTCGTAAGGCACGACCTGCCCTTGACAAATCCATGCTGACTATTCCTGATCATGTCAAACCTCTCCAAATGGTCGTAAATCTTGTCCCTCAGAAGCCTCTCCATCAGCTTACCAACCACTGAGGTCAGACTCACCGGGCGGTAATTTCCCGGGCTATCTCTGTTCCCTTTCTTGAAAATAGGGACTACATCCGCAATCCTCCAATCTTCCGGAACCTCTCCCGTCTCCATTGACGACGCAAAGATCATCGCCAAGGGCTCTGCAATCACTTCCCTGGCCTCCCACAGTATCCTGGGGTACATCCCATCTGGTCCCGGCGACTTATCTACCTTGATAGAATTCAAAAGTTCTAACACATCCTCCTCTTTGATGTCCACGTACTCAATCTTTTCCACCTGCTGCAAGTCCATAGCAAGATCTCCCAAATCAGCTTCCACTGTGAATACTGATGCAAAGTACTCATTAAGCACCTCCGCCATTTCTTCTGGTTCTACACAGACCTTTCCCCCTTCATCTTTTATAGGTCCTATCCTTTCCCTTCTCACCCTTTTACCTTTCACATACTTATAGAAGGCCTTGGGATTTTCTTTAATCTTACCCGCCAAGGTCTTCTCATGACCCCTTCTGGCTCTCCTAATTTCCCTTTTAACCTCCTTTCTACAGTCCTTATATTCTTCAAGATCCTTAACCTCTCCTAGTTCCCTGAACCTTTTGTATACCTTCCTTTTCTCCTGACTAGGTTCAACACAGCCTTCGTGCACCACGGTTCCCGCGACCTACCAAAACCCCCTTGCCTTATCGGAACATTGTCATGCAGAGCGCTAGACAAACATTCCTTGAATATCCGCCACCTTCCTTCGGTACTCTTCCCTAAGAATGCCTCCTTCCAGTTTATTTGTCCAAGTAACTTCCTGACTTCTTCGTATCTCCCCTTACTCCAGACAAACACCTTCCTAGCCTGTCTGATCCTATCTCGTTCCAATGCAATTGTGAAGGAGATAGAATTATGATCTCCATTCCCAAGATGCTCTCCTACCGAGAGATCCATCACCTGCCCTGGTTCATTCGCCAGTACCAGGTCAAGTACTGCCTCACCCCTCGTAGGCTTGTCCACATACTGTGTCAGGAAACCTTCCTGAACACACCTAACAAACTCCTCTCCAGCCGAACCCCTTACTCTAGGGATATTCCAGTCGATGTTTGGGAAATTGAAGTCTCCCATCACGACCACTCTGTTTTTAATACATTTCTCCAGAATCTGGTTCCCTATCTGCACTTCAACTTCCCTGTCACTATTGGGCGGCCTATAGAATACACCCAGCAAAGTTTTCGACCCTATGCTGTTCGTAACTTCCACAAGTTATAGATAGGTCTATAGATTGGTGGGGTTGATGCGATCGGCGCAACTCGAGGGCCGAAGGGCCTGTTTGTGCTGTAATGTTCTATGTTCTATGTTCTATCTCAGCACCACCAGTCCCCCTCTCCACCCACGATCCTTGTCTAATGTTTTATGGCCATCCATATTGAGGGAAACTGATTTAGGGACAATTTATTCCTGCCAATCAGCCTAACAGCACATCTTTGGGGTGTGGGAGGAAACTGGAGCACCCGGAGAAAACCCACGCAGACACGGGGAGAATGCGCAAACTCCCACAGACACTGGCCCAAATCCATGTGTCTGCACAGCAAACAGCGATAGTCACTGAGCTGTCGTCTTGCCCAGCATCTGGTCCAGTTTAAGCACACACTAACGACATGAAGCACTAGGCCAATCTCGAACAACTAAGAGCAGCCCCAGTACGACCCATCGCATGTGTGCCCCTCGTTGGACACAAGGCGGATCGACTTAAAACCTATGAATGAAAAGGGAAAAAAAAATATTATTATTGTACCATATCCATTTACTTTACCAGGGACTCGCCAATGCTAATGACCCTTATTTAAAACAATCTCCTATATCCACCCATCTCCAGCCCACTCATATGGTGGTAGAGGTGAATTCGCTGGGGTCTTTTAAGAGACTTCTGGATGAGCACATGGGATCTAATGGGATTGGGAGTTACAGATAGTTCTATGGCCTGGTAGGTATGGATATGATCAGCGCAACTTGTGGGCCAAAGGACCTTTTTGTGCTGTAGTGTTCTATGTTCTAAGAAACAAGAGGCAGAAATAATTGGTGGGGGTGGTATACATAGAACATAGAACATTACAGCGCAGAACAGGCCCTTCGGCCCACGATGTTGCGCCGACCAGTTACAAAACAATGACCCACGAGCCTAAACCAATCCCTTTTCATCCATAAACCTATCCACAGATCTCTTAAACGCCCCCAAACCAGGTGCATTTACAACTGCAGCTGGCAGGGCATTCCAGTCCCTCACCACCCTCTGGGTAAAGAACCTACCCCTGACATCAGTCCTATAACTACCCCCCCTTAATTTAAAGTCGTGCCCCCTCGTGCTAGCTTTCTCCATCCTAGGAAAAAGGCTATCACTATCTACCCTGTCTAAACCTCTAACCATAGAACATAGAATATTACAGCACAAACAGGCCCTTCGGCCCTCGAGTTGCGCCGATCACATCAACCCCACCAATCTATAGACCTATCTATAACCTCCAATCCCATTAAACCCCATATACTCATCCAGAAGTCTTTTAAAAGACCCCAGCGAGTTCGCCTCCACCACCGACGACGGCAGCCGATTCCATTCACTCACCACCCTCTGAGTGAAAAACTTACCCCTAACATCACTTCTGTACTTCCCTCCCCGCACCTTAAATCTGTGTCCTCTCGTAGCGACCATTTCAACCCGGGGAAATAGCCTCTGAGAGTCCACCCTATCTATTCCTCTCAACATTTTATAAACTTCTATCAGGTCGCCTCTCAACCTTCGCCTCTCCAGGGAAAAGAGTCCCAGCTCCCTCAACCTATCTTCATAAGGCATGCCTCCCAGTCCAGGCAACATCCTTGTAAATCTCCTCTGCACCCTCTCAATAGCTTCTACGTCTTTCCTATAGTGAGGCGACCAGAACTGCGCACAGTATTCCAAATGAGGCCTGACGAGGGTCCTGTAAAGTTGCAGCATTACCTCCTGACTCCTAAACTCAATCCCTCGATTAATGAAGGCCAGTACACCATACGCCATCTTGACCACCTCCTCCACCTGCGAGGCCGATTTAAGAGTCCTGTGAACCCGGACCCCGAGATCCTTCTGCTCTTCAACGCTACTAAGACCCCTGCCCATAATAGTGTAAATCATCTTATATGTTTCAATGAGATCCCCTCTTAGCCGCCTTCTTTCCAGCGAAAACAACCCCAAATCTCTCAGTCTCTCCTCATAGGATCTCCCCTCCATACCAGGCAACATCCTGGTAAACCTCCTCTGCACCCTCTCCAAAGCCTCTACATCCTTCCTGTAATGTGGGGACCAGAACTGCACACAAAACTCCAAGTGCGGCCGCACCAGAGTTGTGTACAGTTGCATCATACAGACCACCAAACTGTAGTGGCAATGTTGGGAAAAGCATTAAGCATAAAACCAGAGATGCATGTGTTACAGGAACAAAGAACAAAAATTCCAGCACAGGAACAGGCCCTTCAACCCCTCCAAGCCTGCACTGACCATGCTGCCCAACTGAACTAAAACCCCCTACCCTTCTGGGGACCATATCCCTCTATTCCTGTTCCATTCATGTACTTGTCAAGTCGCCCCTTGTCAGGCAAAGAGGAATTGGTAGGGCTAGGGAACCGTGGTGCACCAAAAAAGTTTTTTCGTTGGTTAAAAAGAAAAAGGAGGCTTATGTTCGGATGAGACATGAGGGCTCGGGTAGTGCACTAGAAAACTTTAGATTGGCTAGGAGGGAGTTAAAGAGTGAGTTAAGAAGGGCAAAAAGAGGACATGAGAAGACTTTGGCTGATAGGGTTAAGGAGAATCCTAAGGCGTTCTATAGGTATGTCAAGAACAGAAGGTTGGTTAGGGCAAGATTAGGGCCAGTTATAGACAGCAGAGGGAAGTTATGTGTGGAACCAGAAAGATTGGAGAGGCATTGAACCAATATTTCTCTTCGGTGTTCACGCAGGGGGACAAGAATATAGCTGAGGAGGACACTGGGTTGCAGGGGAGTAGAATAGACAGTATTACAGTTGATACGGGGGATGTGCTGGATATTCTTGAGGGATTGAAAATAGATAAGTCCCCTGGTCCAGATGGGATCTACCCTAGGATCCTCTGGGAGGCAAGAGAAGTGATTGCAGAGCCTCTGGCTCTGATCTTCAGGTCATCTTTGGCCTCTGGTATAGTACCGGAAGATTGGAGGTTAGCGAATGTTGTCCCATTGTTTAAGAAGGGGAACAGAGACTTCCCCGGGAATTATAGACCGGTGAGTCTCACTTCTGTTGTGGGCAAGGATTTAGAAAAAATTATTAGGGATAGGATTTATAGTTATTTGGAGAGTAATGAATTGATTGGAGATAGTCAGCATGGTTTTGTAGCAGGTAGGTCGAGCCTTACTAACCTTATTGAGTTTTTTGAGAAAGTGACCAAAGAGGTGGATGGGGGTAAGGCAGTGGACGTGGTGTATATGGATTTTAGTAAGGCGTTTGATAAGGTTCACCATGGTAGACTTCTGCAGAAAATGCAGATGTATGGGATTGAGGGTAATCTAGGAAATTGGATCAGGAATTGGCGAGCAGATAGGAGACAGAGGGTGGTGGTTGATGGTAAATATTCGTCATGGAGTTCGGTTACGAGTGGTGTGCCTTAGGGATCTGTTTTGGGGCCACTGCTGTTTGTAATTTTTATTAATGATCTGGATGAGGGTATAGTTGGGTGGATTAGTAAATTTACTGATGACACCAAAGTCGGAGGTGTGGTAGATTGTGAGGAAGGGTGTCATAGTTTGCAGGAAGACTTGGACAGGTTGCAGAGCTGGGCTGAGAGGTGGCGGATGGAGTTTAATGCGGAGAAGTGTGAGGTAATTCACTTTGGTAGGAATAACAGATGTGTTGAGTATAGGGCTAACGGGAGGACTTTGAATAGTGTGGATGAACAGAGGGATCGAGGTGTATGTGTACATAGATCCCTGAAGGTTGGGAATCAAGTAGATAAGGTTGTTAAGAAGGCATACGGTGCCTTGGCGTTTATTGGTAGGGGGATTGAATTTAGGAGTCGCAGCGTCATGTTGCAACTGTACACAACTCTGGTGCGGCCGCACTTGGAGTACTGTGTGCAGTTCTGGTCCCCACATTACAGGAAGGATGTGGAGGCTTTGGAGAGGGTGCAGAGGAGGTTTACCAGGATGTTGCCTGGTATGGAGGGGAGGTCCTGTGAGGAGAGGCTGAGGGATTTGGGACTGTTTTCGCTGGAAAGAAGGCGGCTAAGACGGGATCTTATTGAAACATATAAGATGATTAGAGGTTTAGATAGGGTGGACAGTGATAGCCTTTTTTCTCGGATGGAGAAAGCTAGCACGAGGGGGCATGGCTTTAAATTAAGGGGGGGTAGTTATAGGACTGATGTCAGGGGTAGGTTCTTTACCCAGAGGGTGGTGAGGGATTGGAATGCCCTGCCTGCTGCGGTTGTAAATGCGCCTAGTTTGGGGGCGTTTAAGAGATCCGTGGATAGGTTTATAGAACATAGAACACTACAGCACAAACAGGCCCTTCGGCCCACGAGTTGCGCCGATCACATCAACACCTACCAATCCATAGACCTATCTAGAACACCCAATCCCATTAAACCCCATATACTCATCCAGAAGTCTTTTAAAAGACCCCAGCGAGTTCGCCTCCACCACCACTGACGGCAGCCGATTCCATTCACTCATCACCCACTGAGTGAAAAACTTACCCCTAACATCACCTCTGTACTTTCCTCCCCGCACCTTAAATCTGTGTCCTCTCGTAGCAACCATTTCAACCCAGGGAAATAGCCTCTGAGAGTCCACCCTATCTATTCCTCTCAACATTTTATAAACTTCTATCAGGTCGCCTCTCAACCTTCGTCTCTCCAGGGAGAAGAGTCCCAGCTCACTCAACCTATCTCCATAAGGCATGCCTCCCAATCCTGGCTGATCTGAAGTTCCACTTTCCTGCTTTCTCCCCGTAACCCTTAATTCCCCTGTCTATCAGAAACCTATCTACCCGTGACCTAAATATATTTAGCGAGGCAGCCTCCACCACTTCAACGGGCAGAGAATTCCAGAGATTCACCACCCTTTGAGTGAAGAAGTTCCTCCTCAACTCCGTTCTAAACTGCACCCCCCCCTTATCTTGAGGCTGTGCCCTCTAGTCCTGCTGTCCTTTTTGAGTGGGAAGAATCTCTCTACCTCTACCCTATCCGTCCCCTTCATTATCTTATATGTCTCTATAAGATCCCCCCTTATCCTTCTAAACTCCAACGAGTACAGACCCAGTCTATTCAATCTCTCTTCATAGTCTAACCCCCTCATCTCTGGTATCAGCCTAGTAAACCTCCTCTGCACTCCCTCCAAGGCCAATATATCCTTGTGCAAGTGCGGCGACCAAAACTGTACACAGTACTCCAGCTGCGGCCTCACCAGTGCCCTATACAGTTAAGAACATAAGAACATAAGAAATAGGAGCAGGAGTAGGCCATCTAGCCCCTCGAGCCTGCCCCACCTTTCAATAAGATCATGGCTGATCTGTCGTGGCTCAGTTCCACATTCCCGTCCTCTCCCCATAACCCTTAATCCCCTCTCTTATCAAAAACCCATCAACCCGCTTCTTAAAAATATTTAGCGAGGCAGCCTCCACCACTTCAACGGGCAGAGAATTCCAGAGATTCACCACCCTTTGAGTGAAGAAGTTCCTCCTCAACTCCGTTCTAAACCGCCCCCCCTTTATCTTGAGGCTGTGCCCCCTAGTCCTACTGTCCTTTCTGAGTGGGAAGAGTCTCTCCACCTCTATCCTATCCATCCCATTCATCATCTTATACGTCTCAATGAGATCTCCCCTCATTCTTCTAAACTCTAATGAGTACAAGCCTAGTTTATTCAGCCTCTCCTCATAGCTCAACCCCCTCAACTCCAGTATCAGCCTAGTAAACCTCCTCTGCACTCCCTCCAAGGCCAAAATATCCTTGCGTAAGTGCAGCGCCCAAAACTGCACACAGTACTCCAGCTGCGGCTTCACCAATGCCCTATACAGCTGCAGCAAGACCTTCCCACTTTTATATTCAATCCCCCTCGCTATGAAGGCCAGCATCCCATTCGCCTTCCTGACCACCTGCTGCACCTGCAAGCTAGGTTTTTGTGACTCATGCACAAGGACCCCGAGGTCCCTCTGCACCGTCGCCTGCTGCAGTTTTTCACCACGTAAGTAATAGTCCTTCCTACCATTCCTCCTACCAAAGTGGACCACCTCACACTTGCCAACATTAAATTCCATTTGCCATTTCCTGGCCCATTCGCCCAGCCTATCTAGATCCTTCTGCAGACTCTCCACACCCTCCGCACAATTTGCCATTCCACCAATCTTGGTGTCATCAGCAAATTTTGACACCATACACTCGGTTCCCTCCTCCAGATCATCTATATAAATGGTAAAAAGCTGAGGCCCCAGCACCGACCCCTGGGGCACTCCACTAGTCACCATCCGCCAATCCGAATAGCACCCATTGACCCCCACTCTCTGCCTCCTATTTGACAACCAATCCTCTATCCACGCTAACACCCTACCCCCAACTCCATGTCCCCTGACCTTCTGCAATAACCTCTTGTGAGGCACCTTGTCAAACGCCTTCTGAAAATCCAGAAAGACCACATCCACCGGCTCTCCTCCATCCACTGCCCTAGACACATCCTCATAGAGCTCCAGTAAATTTGTCAGACACGACTTCCCTTTAATGAAACCGTGTTGCGTCTGCCCTATCAAGCAATTCCCCTCAAGATGCCTCGCTATTTTCTCCTTGATCACGGATTCTAACATTTTTCCTACAACAGACGTTAAACTAACCGGCCTATAATTCCCCACCTTTTGCCTGCCACCCTTCTTAAACAACGGCGTAACATTAGCCGTTTTCCAATCTTCCGGCACTTCCCCGGAATCCAGCGACATTTGGAAAATAACCACCAAGGCATCCACTATCACCTCGGCCATTTCTTTCAGAACCCTCGGATGCATTCCATCCGGTCCTGGGGACTTGTCCACAATCAGTCCCTCCAGTCCGCCTCTCTAGTAACAATAAAATCGTTCAGGCCCTCTACTCCTACTATCTTTCCATCGCTAACACTGCAGGGGAACCGGTGGATGTGGTGTTTCTTGATTTTCAAAAGGTGTTTGATAAGGTGCCTCACAAAAGGTTGCTTCAGAAGGTGAGGGTGCATGGAGTTGGGGGTAAGGTGTTAGCATTGCAGCAAGACTTCCCTGCTTTTATATTCAATCCCCTTCGCTATGAAGGCCAGCATCCCATTCACCTTCCTGACCACCTGCTGCACCTGCAGACTGGGTTTTTGCGACTCATGCACAAGGACCCCGAGGTCCCTCTGCACCGTCGCCTGCTGCAGTTTTTCACCACGTAAGTAATAATCCTTCCTACCATTATTCCTACCAAAGTGGACCACCTCACACTTGCCAACATTAAATTCCATTTGCCATTTCCTGGCCCATTCGCCCAGCCTATCTAGATCTTCTGCAGACTCTCCACACCCTCCACGCAATTTGCCGTTCCACCAATCTTGGTGTCATCAGCAAATTTCGACACCCTACACTCGGTTCCCTCCTCCAGATCATCTATATAAATGGTAAATAGCTGAGGCCCCAGCACCGACCCCTGAGGCACTCCATTAGTCACCAACCACCAATCCGAATAGCACCCATTGACCCCCACTCTCTGCCTCCTATTTGACAACCAATCCTCTATCCACGCTAACACCCTACCCCCAACTCCATGTCCCCTGACCTTCTGAAGTCTAGCACCTGGTCTGGCTCATTTCCCAGCACCAAATCCAATATAGCCTCACCTCGAGTCGGCCTATCTACACACTGAGTCAAAAAACCTTCCTGCACGCTTTGTACAAAAACTGACCCCTCTAACGAGCTAGAGCTATAGCAATTTCAATCAATATTAGTAAGGTTAAAGTCCCCCATAACAATTACCCTGTTACTTTCACTCCTATCCAGGATCGTCTCCGCAATCCTTTCCTCAACCTCTCTAGAACT
This sequence comes from Prionace glauca, assembly GCA_037974335.1. NCBI lineage: Eukaryota > Metazoa > Chordata > Chondrichthyes > Carcharhiniformes > Carcharhinidae > Prionace > Prionace glauca. The sequence goes on along the minus strand of CM075727.1, from coordinate 245,550 downwards.
TTTAGGAGGTCTATTACCACCGGGTGAGTCTGACCTCAGTGGTTGGTAAGCTGATGGAGAGGCTTCTGAGGGACAAGATTTACGAGCATTTGGAGAGGTTTGACATGATCAGGAATAGTCAGCATGGATTTGTCAAGGGCAGGTCGTGCCTTACGAGCCTAGTTGAGTTCTTCGATAATGTGACTGAACACATTGACGAAGGAAGTGCCGTGGACGTAGTGTACATGGACTTCAGCAAGGCTTTTGATAAGGTCCCCCATGCAAGACTTCTTGAGAAGGTGAGAGGGCATGGGATCCAAGGGCCTTTGGCCTTGTGGATCCAGAACTGGCTTGCCTGCAGAAGGCAGAGAGTGGTTGTGGATGGGTCTTTTTCGGAATGGAGGTCAGTCACCAGTGGGGTGCCCCAGGGATCTGTTCTGGGACCCTTGCTGTTTGTCATTTTCATAAATGACCTGGATGAAGAAGTGGAGGGATGGGTTAGCAAGTTCGCTGATGACACGAAGGTCGGTGGTGTTGTGGATGGTCTGGAAGGATGTCAAAAGTTGCAGCAGGACATAGATAGGATGCAGGAATGGGCGGAGAAGTGGCAGATGGACTTCAACGCGGATAAATGTGTAGTCGTCCATTTCGGCAGAACCAACGGGATGAACGAGTACACTATCAAGGGCAGAAGTCTTAGTAGCGTTGAAGAGCAGAAGGATCTCGGGGTCCGGGTCCACAGGACTTTTAAATCGGCCTCGCAGGTGGAGGAGGTGGTCAAGAAGGCCTTCATTAATCGAGGGATTGAGTTTAGGAGTCGGGAGGTATTGCTGCAACTTTACAGGACCCTTGTCAGGCCTCATTTGGAGTACTGTGCGCAGTTCTGGTCGCCTCACTATAGGAAAGATGTAGAAGCTATTGAAAGGGTGCAGAGGAGATTTACAAGGATCTTGCCTGGACTGGGAGGCATGCCTTATGAAGATAGGTTGAGGGAGCTGGGACTCTTTTCCCTAGAGAGGCGAAGGTTGAGAGGCGACCTGATAGAAGTTTATAAAATGTTGAGAGGAATAGATAGGGTGGACTCTCAGAGGCTATTTCCCCGGGTTGAAATGGTCGCTACAAGAGGACACAGATTTAAGGTGCGGGGAGGGAAGTACAGAGGTGATGTTCGGGGTAAGTTTTTCACTCAGAGGGTGGTGAGTGAATGGAATCGGCTGCCGTCATCGGTGGTGGAGGCGAACTCGCTGGGGTCTTTTAAAAGACTTCTGGATGAGTATATGGGGTTTAATGGGATTGGGGGTTATAGATAGGTCTATAGATTGGTGGGGTTGATGTGATCGGCGCAACTCGAGGGCCGAAGGGCCTGTTTGTGCTGTAATGTTCTATGTTCTATAAAAGACTCCCAACAAAGTGACCTCTCCTCTCCTATTTCTAATCTCAGCCCATACTACCTCAACAGACAAGTCCTCATCAAACTTCCTCTCTGACACTGTGATACAATCCTTGATTAATAATGCTACCCCTCCCCCCCTTTTACCTCCTCCTCTACTCCGACTAAAGCATTTGAACCCCGGGACCTGCAACATCCATTCCTGACCCTGCTCTATCCAAGTCTCTGAAATGGCCACAACATCAAAGTCCCAGGTACTGATCCACGCTGCAAGTTCACCCACTTTATTGTGAATACTCCTTGCATTAAAGTGTACGCATTTCAAACCCTGCTCCGCTTCACCCCCACGATGCCGTGCATTGCAGTCCCCATCTATGCCCCCCTCACTTTCACCCCCGCTCCTCAGGATCCCATCCCCCCTCTGAATCAGTTTAAACCTCCCCGCATAGCCTTTGCAAATTTTCCCCCCAAGATATTGGTTCCCCTCTGATCCAGGTGTAGACCATCACTCTTGTAAAGGTCCCACCTTCCCCAGAATGAGCCCCAATTGCTCAAGAACCTGAACCCCTCCCTCCTGCACCATCCCCTCAGCCACGGGTTCAAAGTTTCCCTCTCTCTGTTCCGCTCTAAACTATCCCGTGGCACAGGCAAGTGTCCGGAGATAACCACTCTTTCTGACTTGGCCTTTAGTTTCCACCCCAACTCCATAAATTTCTGCTTAATATCCCCTTCCTTTAACCTCCCTATGTCATGCGTCCCCACATGAACTATAACTTGGGGTTGATCTCCCTCTCCCTTAAGAGTCCTGAATACCCTTTCCGATACATCCCGGACCCCAGCCCCTGGTAGGCAACACACCAGCCCTGAGTCCCTACCATTACCTCTGACTCTCTGGAATTCTCTGCCCGTTGAAGTGGTGGAGGCTGCCTCGCTAAATATTTTTAAGAAGCGGGTTGATGGGTTCTTGATAGGAGAGGGGATTAAGGGTTATGGGGAGGGGGCGGGAATGTGGAACTGAGCCACGACAGATCAGCCATGATCTTATTGAATGGCGGGGCAGGCTCGAAGGGCCAGATGGCCTACTCCTGCTCCTATTTCTTATGTTCTTATGTTCTCTCCGTCCCCCTAACTGTGGAGTCCCTAATCACCAGACCCAATCTTTTACATCCCCTAACCACCTGAGCGTTCACAACAGGCTCACCCCCAGAGACCTGCTCCCTTTGGCTATTCCCAGTTGATTCCTCCTCAACTGTAGTCTCCAGGACAGAAAACCTATTTTGGAGGGGAACAGCCCTAGGGGATTGTCCCCCCGATTGCTTCTTTCCCCTCTTCCTGGCAGTTACCCAAGACTCATTTCTAGGAGTGACTATCTCCTTATAACTCCTATCGATGTCCGCCTCAGCCTCCCGAATTATCCGGAGCTCCTCCAATTCCAACTCCAATTCCAATTCCAATTCCAATAGTGTGGAGGAGCAGAGGGATCTAGGTGTATGTGTACATAGATCCCTGAAAGTTGGGAATCAAGTAGATAGGGTTGTTAGGAAGGCATACGGTGTCTTGGCGTTTATTGGTAGGGGGATTGAATTTAGGAGCCGCAGCGTCATGATGCAACTGTACACATCTCTGGTGCGGCCGCACTTGGAGTATTGTGTGCAGTTCTGGTCCCCACATTATAGGAAGGATGGGGAGGCTTTGGAGAGGGTGCAGAGGAGGTTTACCAGGATGTTGCCTGGTATGAAGGGGAGGTCCTATGAGGAGAGACTGAGGGATTTGAGGTTGTTTTCGTTGGAAAGAAGGCGGCTAAGAGGGGATCTTATTGAAACATATAAGATGATTAGAGGTTTAGACAGGGTGGATAGTGATAGCCTTTTTCCTCGGATGGAGAAAGCTAGCACGAGGGGGCATGGCTTTAAATTAAGGGGGGGTAGTTATAGAACGGATGTCAGGGGTAGGTTCTTTACCCAGAGGGTGGTGAGGGATTGGAATGCCCTGCCTGCTGCAGTTGTAAATGCGCCTAGTTTGGGGGCATTTAAGAGATCCGTGGATAGGTTTATGGATGGAAAGGGATTGGTTTAGGTTAGAGGGTCATTGGCTTTTTAACTGGTTGGCGCAACATCGTGGGCCGAAGGGCCTGTTCTGCGCTGTAATGGTCTATGTTCTAAGTCTATCCAGCCTCTCCTTATAACTCAAACCATCAAGTCCCGGTAGTATCCTAGTAAATCTTTTCTGCACTCTTTCTAGTTTAATAATATCCTCTCTATATTAGGATGACCAGAACTGTACACAGTATTCCAAGTGTGGCCTTACCAATGTCTTGTACAACTTCAACAAGACGTCCCAACTCCTGTATTCAATGTTCTGACCGATGAAACCAAGCATGCCGAATGCCTTCTTCACCACTCTGTCCACCTGTGACTCCACTTTCAAGGAGCTATGAACCTGTCCCCCGAGATCTCTTTGTTCTGTAACTCTCCCCAGTGCCCTACCATTAACTGAGTAAGTCCTGCCCTGGTTCAATCGACCAAAATGCATCACCTCAAATATGTCTGAATTAAACTCCATCTGCCATTTGTTTTCTCTGCTCCAAAGAAAACAACCCAATCCATTTCAACCAGTTCCATGGATAAGATGGCTGTCAAGGGGTATTGTCCAAACGCTAGCACTTGGGAATCACTTAGTGGTTAACAAAAGGGTAGCATGGATAGGTTGGGCCAAAGGTTCTGTTTTCATGCTGTGAACCTCTCTGGCTCTATGACTATATGATTTCACTCCTCAGAACTTCAATGTTCCATCCCAGGCAGCATCCTGGGAATCTCCTCTGCACCCCCTCCAGTGTAATCACATCCTTCCGATAATGTGGTGACCGGAACTGCACACAGTACTCCAGCTGTGGCCTCACCAAAGTTCTATACAACTCCAACATGAGCTCCCTGCTTTTGTGATCTGTACCCCGATTGATAAAGGCAAGTATCCCATATGCCCTTTTTCACCATCCTACTAACAGGTGCTTCTGCATTCAGAGATCTGTGGACAAACACACCAAGCTCCCTTTGTTCCACAAAACTTCCTAATGTCCTACCATTCACTGAGTATTTTCTTGTCAGATTTCTTCTTCCCCACATTTCACCCCACATTTCTCAGGGTTAAATTCCACCTGACATTTATCTGCCCATTTGACAATTCCGTCTGTATTTTCCTGTCGCCCAAGACACCCGGCCAGTCTTTGTGTCATCCACAAGCTTACTAATCCTACCCCACATCATCATCAATGTCATTTATATAAATGATGAATAACAGGGAACCCAGCACAGATCCCTGTGGTATTCCACTGGACACTGCCTTCAGTCACTAAAGCAGCTTTCTCTCATCACCCTCTGTCTCCCACAACTGAGCCCATTTTCAATGCACTTTGTCACATTCTCCTTCCAGGAGTATCCTTACTGTGTTTGATCTTTTTTACAGCTTGTGCACCCCTGAGGGAATTTACTGCCAGCCCTTGGATTGTAAAGGTAAGAGAGACAAAGGTTGTTCCAGGACAGATACATGTTGGGATGTGTTCAGAAGCTCAGTCTGATTTCAGGATTCCATAGGCAGCTGGAGTCATCGCAAAACGTCAGGGAATATCGGACATGCCTGGATTGTACATTCCTGGAGGTGGCAACCCAACAGGCAGTGGGGCTAGCAGGAAAGTGGCCTCCAGTGTGGGGCTAGCAGGGGAATGGCCTCCAGTGTGGGGCTAGCAGGGGAATGGCCTCCAGTGTGGGGCCCGCAGGGGAGTGGATGGCACCCAGGTTGATAAGGTTGTTAAGAAGGCGTACGGTGTGTTAGCTTTTATTGGGAGAGGAATTGAATTTCGGAGCCGTGAGGTCATGTTACAACTGTACAAAACTCTGGTGCGGCCGCACTTGGAGTATTGCGTACAGTTCTGGTCGCCGCATTATAAGAAAGATGTGGAGGCATTGGAAAGGGTGCAGAGGAGGTTTACCAGGATGTTGCCTGGTATGGTGGGAAGGTCTTATGAGGAAAGGCTGAGGGACTTGAGGTTATTTTCATTAGAGAGAAGAAGGTTACGAGGTGACCTAATTGAGGCATACAAGATGATCAAAGGATTGGACAGGGTGGACAGTGAGAGCCTTTTACCTCGGATGGTGATGGCTAACACGAGGGGACATAGCTTTAAATTAAGGGGTGGTAATTATAGGACGGATGTCAGAGGTAGGTTCTTTACTCAGAGGGTAGTAAGGGTGTGGAATGCCCTGCCTGCAGCAGTTGTGGACTCGCCAACTTTCAGGGCATTCAAATGGTCAGTGGATAGGCATATGGATAACATTGGAATAGTTCAGGTTAGAGGGTCATTAGATTGGTTCCACTGGTCGGCGCAACATCGAGGGCCGAAGGACCTGTACTGTGCTGGAATGTTCTATGGTCTCCAGTGTGGGATTTGCAGGGAAATGTCTGCCAATTTCCTCCCTAGCCTCCCACAATGTCCTGGGATACACTTCATCGGGTCCTGGGAATTTATCTATCTTGATTTGCTTTAACGCTTCCAGCACCTCCTTCTCTGACAGTGATGAGTACGGTCCTGCAGGGATTTGTGTTAGCACCCCATCGTTCACGGTGGATAGTAGTGATGTGGAAGAGGGAATTTCTCCTCACCTCAGTTAGAACATAGAACATAGAACACTACAGCACAAACAGGCCCTTCAGCCCACGAGTTGCGCCAATCACATCAACACCTACCAACCTACAGACCTATCTATAATCCCCAATCCCATTAAACCCCATATACTCATCCAGAAGTCTTTTAAAAGACCCCAGCGAGTTCGCCTCCACCATCACTGACGGCAGCCGATTCCATTCACTCACCACCCTCTGAGTGAAAAACTTACCCCTAACATCACCTCTGTACTTCCCTCCCCGCACCTTAAATCTGTGTCTAAAAGTTCTAAAAGGATTACCCCTTATCCTCAAACTATGACCATAAGTTTTGAACTACCGCACCATTGGGAACATTCTTTCTGAATTTACCCTGTCTAATCCTGTTAGAATTTTATAAGCTTCTTTGCAATCCCCTTTCATTCTTCTAAACTTCAGTGAATATAATCTTAACTGACTTAATGTATCCTTATATGACAGACCTGCCATCCCAGGAATCAGCCTGGTAAACCTTCGCTGTGCTCCCTCTATAGCAAGGACATCCTTCCTCAGATAAGGAGACCAAAACTGCACGCAAAACTACACATTGGTGTGTCCTCACCAATGCCTTATCCAATTGCAGTAAAACATTCCTATCCCTATACTCAAATCCTCTCACTCTTGATGGTTGTACTGCAGGCTTGCGGCAGACTGAAAAGATTGAGCGTGTGGACATTAAGAAAAAGGATGTGTTGGAACTGTTAAATTCTATCAAGACAGATAAGTCGCCGGGACCAGACGGGATGTACCCCAGGTTACTGTGGGAGGTGAGGGAAGAGATTGCAGAGCCCCTGGTGATGATCTTTGCATCGTCGATGGAGACGGGAGAGGTTCCAGAGGATTGGAGGATTGCGGATGTGGTTCCTATTTTCAAGAAAGGGAACAGGGATAGCCCGGGAAATTATCGACCGGTGAGTCTGACCTCAGTGGTTGGTAAGTTGATGGAGAAGTTCCTCAGAGACAGGATTTATGAATATTTAGAGAAGTTTAGTATGATCAGGAATAGTCAGCACGGCTTTGTCAAGGGCAGGTCGTGCCTTACGAGCCTAGTTGAGTTCTTTGAAAATGTGACTTGATGAAGGAAGAGCGGTGGATGTGGTTTACATGGACTTCAGCAAGGCGTTTGATAATGTCCCCCAAACAAGACTTCTTGAGAAGGTGAGAGGGCATGGGGTCCAAGGGCCTTTGGCCTTGTGGATCCAGAACTGGCTTGCCTGCAGAAAGCAGAGAGTGGTTGTGGATGGGTCTTTTTCTGCATGGAGGTCAGTCACCAGTGGAGTGCCCCAGGGATCTGTTCTGGGACCCTTGCTGTTTGTTATTTTCATAAATGACCTGGATGAGGAAGTGGAGGGATGGGTCAGTAAATTTGCTGATGACATGAAGGTTGGTGGTGTTGTGGATAGTCTGGAGGGATGTTAGAAGTTGCAGTGAGACATAGATAGGATGCAAGACTGGGCAGAGAAGTGGCAGGTGGACTTCAACGCAGATAAGTGCGTAGTGATCCATTTTGGCAGGTCAAATGGGATGAAGGAGTATAATATTAAGGGTAAGACTCTGAGCAATGTGGAAGGTCAGAAGAATCTTGGGGTCCGGGTCCATAGGACTCTTAAATCGGCCTCGCAGGTGGAGGATGTGGTCAAGAAGGCGTATGGTGTACTGGCCTTCATTAATCGAGGGATTGAGTTTAGGAGTCGGGAGGTAATGCTGCAACTTTGTAAGACCCTGGTCAGACCCCACTTGGAGTACTGTGCGCAGTTCTGGTCGTCTCACTACAGGAAGGATGTGGAAGCTATTGAGAGGGTGCAGAGGAGATTTACAAGGATGTTGCCTGGATTGGGAGGCATGCCTTATGAAGATAGGTTGAGAGAGCTTGGTCTTTCCTCCTTGGAGAGACGAAGGATAAGAGGAGACCTGATAGAGGTGTATAAGATGATGAAAAGTATTGATCGGGTGGATTCTGAGAGACTTTTTCCCAGGACTGAAATGGTTGCTACGAGAGGACACAGGTTTAAGGTGCTGGGGAGTAGGTACAAGGGAGATGTCAGGGATAAGTTTTTCACTCATAGGGTGGTGGGTGAGTGGAATCGGCTGCCGTCACTGGTGGTAGAGGCAGATTCGATAGGGTCTTTTAAGAGACTTTTGGATGAGTACATGGGACTTAATAGGATTGAGGGTTATAGGAAGCCTAGTAGGTAGGGATATGATCGGCACAACTTGTGGGCCGAAGGGCCTGTTTGTGTTGTAGTTTTTCTATGTTCTTTGAAGGCCAACATACCATTGCCTTAGAGTCATAGAGTCATAGAACAAAGAACAAAGAAATTCCAGCACAGGAACAGGCCCTTTGGCTCTCTAAGCCTGCCCGACCATGCTGCCTGACTGAACTAAATCCCCCTACCCTTCCGGGGACCATATCCCTCTATTCCCATCCTATTCATGTACTTGTCAAGACACCCCTTAAAACTCACTATCGTATCTGCTCCTACTCCCTCCACCAGCAACGAGTTCCAGGCACCCACCACTCTCTGTGTAAAAAATCTGCCTCGTACATCTCCTTTAAACCTTGCCTCTCACACCTTAAACCTACGACTCTGAGTAATTTACTCTTCCACCCTGGGAAAAAGCTTCTGACTATCCACTCTGTCCGTGCCTCTCATAATCTTGTAGATTTCTATCAGGTCTCCCCTCAACCTCCGTCGCTCCAGTGAGAACAAACCAAGTTTCTCCAACCTCTCCTCATAGCTAATGCCCTCCATACCAGGGCAACATCCTGGTAAATCCTTTCTCCAAAGAAAGGTACCCTCTCCAAAGCCTCCACATCCTTCTGGTAGTGTGGTGCCTAAAATGGAACACAAAATTCCAAGTGCGGCCTAACTAAGGTTTTAAAAAACTGCAACATGACTTGCCAATTTTTAAACTCTATGCCCCATCTGATGAAGGCAAGCATGCCGTAAGCCTTCTTGACTACCTTCTCCACCTGGAAAACCCACAAGCTTTTGGAAAGCTGTTCCTTCTGTTACACATGACAGCGCAGAGTCGCTGAGCAGAGACTGATAGCCAAGTTCCGCGCACATGAGGATGGTCTCAACAGGGATCTTGGGTCCATGTCACACTATCTGTAACCTCCATGACTTGCCTGGGTTTGCAATATCTCACTAACTGTCCTGTCCGGAGACAATACACATCTCTTTAACCTGTGCTTAATGCTATCTCCACTCACACTGTCTGCACCTTTAAGACTTGAATAGCAGGTTAGCTGTAAAGACTTGCATTCTAATCAGTGTTCTGTAAACTGAATATGTACCTTTCTCTAATCAGAACTTTTCACTTACCTGACAAAGGAGCAGCATTCTGAAAGCTCGTGGGTTTACTATCAAGGAAACCTGTTGAACTTTAACCTGGTGTTGTGAGATTTCTTACTGTGTTTACCTCAGTCCAACACCGGCATCTCCACATCATGAGTTCCCCTGTAACCAGTGAGGATACAATGATTTCTCTCAAGGCCCCAGCAATTTCCTCCCCTGCCTCTCTCAGTATTCTGGGGTTTATCCCATCAGGCCCTGGGGACTTGCCTATCTTAATGTTTCTCAAGAACCCCAATACCTCCTCCTTTTTGATCTCAATATGACTCAAACTATCTACACATCCTTTCCCACACTCATCATCCACCAAGTCCTTCTCTTTGGTGAATACTGACACAAAATACTCATTTAATACCTCACCCATTTCCTCTGGCTCCACACATAGATTCACTCCCTTGTCCTTGAGTGGGCCAACCCTCTCGCTAGCTACCCTCCAATCTTAATAAATATATAATGTAAGCTCACTATTCAAAAAGGGAGGCAGAGTGAAACCAGGGAACTATAGACCAGTGAGCCTAACACCAACACTGGGGAAGTCACTAGAGTTTATTATCAAGGATTTCATTACTCAGCACTGGGAAGGCAGTGGGATAATCAAAGTCAGCATGGATTTACAAACAGGAAATCTTCTGAGGAGAGAAAAAAACTAGTAGAGTTGACCGAGGAGAACAAGTGGATGTTCCAGAAAGCTTACATTAAAGCACATGGAGTTGTGGGTAATTTCTTGAGACAGATAGAAAGCTGGTTAGCTGATAGGAAGCAAAGAGTCCATAAGATACAGGAGCAGAATTAGATCATTCGGCCCATCAAATCCATTCTGCCATTCCATCATGGCTGATATGCTCCTCATCTCCATTTTCCTGCCTTCTTCCCATTCCCAATTAGTTGACATAAATGGGTCTTTTTCTGATGGGCAGTCAGTGACTAGTGGGGTTCCAGTGACTAGTGCTGTGACCCCAACTGTTCACATTATGTATTAATGATTAGAAAGAGGGAACGGAATGTATTATCTCCAAATTTGCAGATGATACAAAGTTGTGTGGGAGGGTGAGCTGTGAGGAGGATGCAGAGATACTTCAGTGTGATGTAGACAGGCTGAGTGTGTGGGTATCTGTGTGGTAGATACAGTATAATGAGGATAAATGTGAGATTATCCACTTTGGTAGCAATAATAGGAAGAGAGATTATTACTGGAATGGGTGTAAATTGAGAGAGATGGATACTCAGCGAGACCTTAGAGTCCTCGTGCATCAGTCACTGAAAGTAAGCGCGCAGGTACAGCAGGCAGTGAAGAAGGCAAATGGTACATTGGCCTTCCGAGCGAGAGGATTTGAGTTTAGGGATAGGGATGTTTTACTGCAATTGTACAGGGTGTTGGTGAGGCCACACCTGGAGTACTGTGGATTATTGAGGAAGGATGTCCTTACTATAGAGGGAGCACAGCGAAGGTTTACCAGGCTGATTCCTGGGATGGCAGGTCTGTCATATAGAACATAGAACATAGAACACTACAGCACAAACAGGCCCTTCGGCCCACGAGTTGCACCGATCACATCAACACCTACCAACCTATAGACCTATCTATAACCCTCAATCTCATTAAACCCCATATACTCATCCAGAAGTCTTTTAAAAGACCCCAGCGAGTTCGCCTCCACCACCACTGACGGCAGCCGATTCCATTCACTCACCACCCTCTGAGTGAAAAACTTACCCCTAACATCACTTCTGAACTTCCCTCCCTGCACCTTAAATCTGTGTCCTCTCGTAGCAACCATTTCAACCCGGGGAAATAGCCTCTGAGAATCCACCCTATCTACTCCTCTCAACATTTTGTAAACTTCTATCAGGTCGCCTCTCAACCTTCGTCTCTCCAGGGAAAAGAGTCCCAGCTCCCTCAACCTAACTTCATAAGGCATGCCTCCCAGTCCAGGCAACATCCTTGTAAATCCCCTCTGTACCCTCTCAATAGCTTCTACATCTTTCCTATAGTGAGGCGACCAGAACTGCGCACAATACTCTAAATGAGGCCTGACAAGGGTCTTATAAAGTTGCAGCATTACCTCCCGACTTCTAAACTCAATCCCTCGATTAATGAAGGCCAGTACACCATACACCTTCTTGACCACATCCTCCACCTGCGAGGCCGATTTAAGAGCCCTGTGGACCGGGAGCCCAAGATCCTTCTGCTCTTCAACACTACTCAGACTTCTGCCCTTGATAGTGTACTCCTTCATCCCGTTGGTTCTGCCGAAATGGACTACTACACATTTATCCGCATTGAAGTCCATCTGCCACTTCTCCGCCCAGTCCTGCATCCTATCTATGTCCTGCTGCAACTTTTGCCATCCTTCCAGACTATCCACAACACCATCGACCTTAGTGTCATCAGCGAACTTACTTACCCATCCCTCCACTTCCTCATCCAGGTCATTTATGAAAATGACAAACAACATGGGTCCCAGAACAGATCCTTGAGGCACTCCGCTGGTGACTGACCTCCATTCAGAAAAAGCCCCATCCACCAGTTCTGGATCCACAAGGCCAAAGGCCCTTGGATCCCATGCCCTCTCACCTTCTCAAGAAGTCTTGCATGGGGGACCTTATCAAACGCCTTGCTGAAGTCCATGTACACTACGTCCACGGCACTTCCTTCGTCAATGTGTTCAGTCACATTATCGAAGAACTCAACTAGGCTCGTAAGGCACGACCTGCCCTTGACAAATCCATGCTGACTATTCCTGATCATGTCAAACCTCTCCAAATGTTCGTAAATCTTGTCCCTCAGAAGCCTCTCCATCAGCTTACCAACCACTGAGGTCAGACTCACCAGTCGGTAATTTCCCGGGCTATCTCTGTTCCCTTTCCTGAAAATAGGAACTACATCCGCAATCCTCCAATCCTCCGGAACCTCTCCCGTCTCCATTGACGATGCAAAGATCATCGCCAAGGGCTCTGCAATCACTTCCCTGGCCTCCCACAGTATCCTGGGGTACATCCCATCTGGTCCAGGCGACTTATCTACCTTGATAGAATTTAAAAGTTCTAACACATCCTCCTCCTTAATATTCACGTATTCAATCTTTTCCATCTGCTGCAAATCCATAACAAAATCTCCCAGATCAGCTTCACTGTGAATACTGAGGCAAAGTACTTGTTAAGCACCTCTGCCATTTCTTCTGGTTCCACACAGACCTTTCCCCCTTCACCTTTTATAGGTCCTATCCCTTCTCTTCTTATCCTTTTACCTTTCACATATTTATAGAAGGCCTTGGGATTCTCCTTAATCTTACCCGCCAAGGTCTTCTCATGACCCCTTCTGGCTCTCCTAATTTCCCTTTTAAGTTCCTTCCTACAGTCCTTATACTCCTCAAGATCCTTAACATCTCCTAACTCCCTGAACCTCTTGTACACATAAATTGGTTCAGATGATATTCATTGGAGTTTAGAAGAGTGAGAGGGGATCTTGTAGGAGCTTATAAAATTCTAACAGGGTTACAAAGGGTAGATTCAGAATGAATGTTCCTGATGGTGGGGGAGTCCAGAACCAGGGGTCAGAGTTTGAGGATAAGGGGTAAACCTTTTAGAACTGAAATGAGGAGAAATTTCTTCACCCAGATGATCTGGAGGAGGGAACCGAGTGTATGGTGTCGAAATTTGCTGATGACACCAAGATTGGTGGAACGGCAAATTGTGCGGAGGGTGTGGAGAGTCTGCAGAAGGATCTAGATAGGCTGGGCGAATGGGCCAGGAACTGGCAAATGGAATTTAATGTTGGCAAGTGTGAGGTGGTCCACTTTGGTAGGAGGAATGGTAGGAAGGACTATTACTTACGGGGCGAAAAACTGCAGCAGGCGACGGTGCAGAGGGACCTCAGGGTCCTTGTGCATGAGTCGCAAAAACCCAGCTTGCAGGTGCAGCAGGTGGTCAGGAAGGCGAATGGGATGCTGGCCTTCATAGCGAAGGGGATTGAATATAAAAGTAGGGAGGTCTTGCTGCAGCTGTATAGGGCATTGGTGAGGCCGCAGCTGGAGTACTGTGTGCAGTTTTGGTCGCCGCACTTGCACAAGGATATATTGGCCTTGGAGGGAGTGCAGAGGAGATTTACTAGGCTGATACTGGAGTTGAGGGGGTTGAACTACGAGGAGAGGCTGAATAAACTAGGCTTTTCCTCTTAACCAACGAAAAAACTTTTTTGGTGCACCACGGTTCCCTAGCCCTACCAATTCCTCCTTGCCTGACAGGGACATACCTATCAAGGACTCGCAGTAGCTGCTCCTTGAAAAAACACATTTCAGACGTTCCCAGTCCCTGTAATCTAGGCTTGTACTCGTTAGAGTTTAGAAGAATGAGGGGAGATCTCATTGAGACGTATAAGATGATGAATGGGATGGATAGGATAGAGGTGGAGAGGCTCTTCCCATTCAGAAAGGGCAGCAGGACTAGAGGGCACAGCATCAAGATAAAGGGGGGGCGGTTTAGAACGGAGTTGAGGAGGAACTTCTTCACTCAAAGGGTGGTGAATCTCTGGAATTCTCTGCCCGTTGAAGTGGTGGAGGCTGCCTCGCTAAATATTTTTAAGATGCGGGTTGATGGGTTTTTGATAAGAGAGGGGATTAAGGGTTATGGGGAGAGAGCGGGAATGTGGAACTGAGCCACGACAGATCAGCCATGATCTTATTGAATGGTGGGGCAGGCTCGAAGGGCTAGATGGCCTACTCCTGCTCCTATTTCTTATGTTCTTATGTTCAGTGGGTGGTGAATATGCGGAATTCACACCCACAGGAAGTAGTTGAGGCCAAAATGTAATGTCATTTCAAGAAGAAATTAGAAATAGCTCTTGGGGCTCAAGGGGTCAAAGGGTATAAGAGGAAGGGGAATCAGGATATTGCATCTGATGATCAACCATAATAAAAATGAATGGTGACCAGGCTCAAAGGATCGAATGGTTTCCTCCTGCTTCTAGTTTTTGTCTCTTTGAGACAGACAGGCGGGCGCAGAGAGACAGGCGGACGCAGAGAGACAGGCGGACGCAGAGAGACAGGCGGACCGAGAGAGACAGGCGGACCCAGAGAGACAGGCGGGCGCAGAGAGACAGGCGGGCGCAGAGAGACAGGCGGACCCAGAGAGACAGGCGGACCCAGAGAGACAGGCGGGCGCAGAGAGACAGGCGGACCCAGAGAGACAGGCGGACCGAGAGAGACAGGCGGACCCAGAGAGACTGGCGGACCCAGAGAGACTGGCGGACCCAGAGAGACTGGCGGACCCAGAGAGACAGGCGGGCGCAGAGAGACAGACGGGCGCAGAGAGACAGGCAGGCGCAGAGAGACTGGCGGACCCAGAGAGACAGGCGGACCGAGAGAGACAGGCGGACCGACAGAGACAGGCGGACCCAGAGAGACAGGCGGACCCAGAGAGACTGGCGGACCCAGAGAGACTGGCGGACCCAGAGAGACTGGCGGACCCAGAGAGACAGGCGGGCGCAGAGAGACAGGCGGGCGCAGAGAGACTGGCGGGAGGAGAGAGACTGGCGGACCCAGAGAGACAGGCGGGCGCAGAGAGACAGGCGGGCGCAGAGAGACAGGCGGGCGCAGAGAGACAGGCGGGCGCAGAGAGACAGGCGGGCGCAGAGAGACAGGCGGGCGCAGAGAGACAGGCGGGCGCAGAGAGACAGGCGGACCCAGAGAGACAGGCGGGCGCAGAGAGACAGGCAGGCGCAGAGAGACTGGCGGACCCAGAGAGACTGGCGGACCGAGAGAGACTGGCGGACCGAGAGAGACAGGCGGACCCAGAGAGACAGGCGGACCCAGAGAGACTGGCGGACCCAGAGAGACTGGCGGACCCAGAGAGACAGGCGGGCGCAGAGAGACAGGCGGGCGCAGAGAGACAGGCGGGCGCAGAGAGACAGGCGGGCGGAGAGAGACTGGCGGACCCAGAGAGACAGGCGGGCGCAGAGAGACAGGCGGGCGCAGAGAGACAGGCGGGCGCAGAGAGACAGGCGGGCGCAGAGAGACAGGCGGACCCAGAGAGACAGGCGGGCGCAGAGAGACAGGCGGGCGCAGAGAGACAGGCGGACCCAGAGAGACAGGCGGGCGCAGAGAGACAGGCGGACCCAGAGAGACAGGCGGACCGAGAGAGACAGGCGGACCCAGAGAGACTGGCGGACCCAGAGAGACTGGCGGACCCAGAGAGACTGGCGGACCCAGAGAGACTGGCGGACCCAGAGAGACAGGCGGGCGCAGAGAGACAGACGGGCGCAGAGAGACAGGCAGGCGCAGAGAGACTGGCCGACCCAGAGAGACAGGCGGACCGAGAGAGACAGGCGGACCGACAGAGACAGGCGGACCGACAGAGACAGGCGGACCCAGAGAGACAGGCGGACCCAGAGAGACTGGCGGACCCAGAGAGACTGGCGGACCCAGAGAGACTGGCGGACCCAGAGAGACTGGCGGACCCAGAGAGACTGGCGGACCCAGAGAGACAGGCGGGCGCAGAGAGACAGGCGGGCGCAGAGAGACTGGCGGGAGGAGAGAGACTGGCGGACCCAGAGAGACTGGCGGACCCAGAGAGACAGGCGGGCGCAGAGAGACAGGCGGGCGCAGAGAGACAGGCGGGCGCAGAGAGACAGGCGGACCCAGAGAGACAGGCGGGCGCAGAGAGACAGGCGGGCGCAGAGAGACAGGCGGGCGCAGAGAGACAGGCGGACCCAGAGAGACTGGCGGACCCAGAGAGACTGGCGGACCCAGAGAGACAGGCGGGCGCAGAGAGACAGGCGTGAGGAGAGAGACTGGCGTGAGGAGAGAGACAGGCGGGCGCAGAGAGACAGGCGGGCGCAGAGAGACAGGCGGGCGCAGAGAGACAGGCGGGCGCAGAGAGACAGGCGGGCGCAGAGAGACAGGCGGGCACAGAGAGACAGGCGGACCCAGAGAGACAGGCGGGCGCAGAGAGACAGGCGGGCGCAGAGAGACAGGCGGACCCAGAGAGACAGGCGGGCACAGAGAGACTGGCGGACCCAGAGAGACTGGCGGACCCAGAGAGACTGGCGGTCCCAGAGAGACAGGCGGGCGCAGAGAGACAGGCGGGCGCAGAGAGACAGGCAGGCGCAGAGAGACTGGCGGACCCAGAGAGACTGGCGGACCGAGAGAGACAGGCGGACCCAGAGAGACAGGCGGACCCAGAGAGACAGGCGGACCCAGAGAGACTGGCGGACCCAGAGAGACTGGCGGACCCAGAGAGACTGGCGGACCCAGAGAGACAGGCGGGCGCAGAGAGACAGGCGGGCGCAGAGAGACTGGCGGGAGGAGAGAGACTGGCGGACCCAGAGAGACAGGCGGGCGCAGAGAGACAGGCGGACCCAGAGAGACAGGCAGGCGCAGAGAGACAGGCGGGCGCAGAGAGACAGGCGGGCGTATAGAGACAGGCGGACCCAGAGAGACAGGCGGGCGCAGAGAGACAGGCGGGCGCAGAGAGACAGGCGGACCCAGAGAGACAGGCGGGCGCAGAGAGACTGGCGGACCCAGAGAGACTGGCGGTCCCAGAGAGACAGGCGGGCGCAGAGAGACAAGCGGGCGCATAGAGACAGGCGGGCCCAGAGAGACAGGCGGGCGCAGAGAGACAGGCGGGCGCAGAGAGACAGGCAGGCGCAGAGAGACTGGCGGACCCAGAGAGACTGGCGGACCGAGAGAGACAGGCGGACCCAGAGAGACAGGCGGACCCAGAGAGACTGGCGGACCCAGAGAGACTGGCCGACCCAGAGAGACTGGCGGACCCAGAGAGACTGGCGGACCCAGAGAGACAGGCGGGCGCAGAGAGACAGGCGGGCGCAGAGAGACTGGCGGGAGGAGAGAGACTGGCGGACCCAGAGAGACAGGCGGGCGCAGAGAGACAGGCGGACCCAGAGAGACATTCAGGCGCAGAGAGACAGGCGGACCCAGAGAGACAGGCGGGCGCAGAGAGACAGGCGGACCCAGAGAGACAGGTAGGCCTACCAAGGGGGGGTGGGGTAGCATTATTGGTCAAGGACTGTATCACAGTGTCAGAGAGGAAGTTTGATGAGGACTTGTCTGTTGAGGTAGTATGGGCGGAGATTAGAAATAGGAGAGGAGAGGTCACCCTGTGGGGAGTCTTTTATAGACCTCCAAAAAGTTCTAGAGAGGTTGAGGAAAGGATTGCGGAGACGATCCTTGTTAGGAGTGAAAGTAATAGTACTGGAGTACTTGACCAGCTGGAGTACTGTGTGCAGTTTTGGGCGCCGCACCTGCGCAAGGATGTTTTGGCCCTGGAGGGAGTGCAGAGGAGGTTTACTCGGCTGATACCGGAGTTGAGGGGATTGAGCTATGAGGAGAGGCTGAATAAACTAGGCTTGTACTCGTTAGAGTTTAGAAGAATGAGGGGAGATCTCATTGAGACGTATAAGATGATGAATGGGATGGATAGGATAGAGGTGGAGAGACTGTTCCCGCTCAAAAAAGACAGTAGGACTAGGGGGCACAGCCTCAAGATAAAGGGGGGGCGGTTTAGAACAGAGTTGAGGAGGAACTTCTTCACTCAAAGGGTGGTGAATCTCTGGAATTCTCTGCCCGTTGAAGTGGTGGAGGCTGCCTCGCTAAATATTTTTAAGAAACGGGTTGATGGGTTTTTGATAAGAGAAGGGATTAAGGGTTATGGGGAGAGGGCGGGAAGGTGGAGCTGAGTCACGACAGATCAGCCATGATCTTATTGAATGGCGGGGCAGGCTCGAAGGGCCAGATGGCCTACTCCTGCTCCTATTTCTTATGTTCTTATGTTCTTATGTTCTTAATAGGGTAATTGTTATGGGGGACTTTAACTTTACTAATGTTGATTGGAATTGCTATAGCTCTGGCTCGTTAGAGGGGTCAGTTTTTGTTCAAAGTGTGCAAGAAGGTTTTTTGACTCAGTATGTAGATAGGCCGACTAGAGGTGAGGCTATATTGGATTTGGTGCTCGGTAATGAGCCAGACCAGGTGCTAGACTTGGAAGTTGGTGTACAGTTTGGGGATAGTGATCACAATTCGATTACGTTCACCTTAGTGATGGAAAGGGATAGGCATGAACCTCGGGTCAGTAGTTTCAGCTGGGGGAAGGGTAATTATGAGGCTATTAGGAGAGAATTAGGAAGCATTGGTTGGAATGGGAGATTACAGGGACTGGGAACATCCGAGATGTGGAGATTTTTCAAGGAGCAGCTATTGCGGGTCTGTGATAAGTATATCCCTGTCAGGCAAGGAGGATTTGGTAGGCCCAGGGAACCGTGGTGCACCAAAAAAGTTGATTCGTTGGTTAGGAAGAAAAAGGAGGCTTATGTTCGGATGAGGCTTGAGGGCTCAGGTAGTGCATTAGAAAGTTTTAGATTGGCTAGGAGGGAGTTGAAGAGGGAGTTAAGAAGGGCTAAAAGAGGACATGAGATGATTTTGGCTGATAGGATTAAGGAGAACCCTAAGGCGTTTTACAGGTATGTCAAGAACAGAAGGTTGGTTAGGACAAGATTAGGGCCAGTTACAGACAGTAGAGGGAAGTTGTGTGTGGAACCGGAGGAGATTGGAGAGGCGTTGAACCAATATTTCTCTTCGGTGTTCACGCAAGGGGACAGGAATGTAGCTGAGGAGGACACTGGGGCGCAGGGGTGTGAAATAGATAGTATTGCAGTTGATACGGGGGATGTGCTGGATATTTTAGAGGGATTGAAAATAGATAAGTCCCCTGGTCCAGATGGGATTTACCCTAGGATTCTTTGGGAGGCAAGAGGGGTGATTGCGGAGCCTCTGGCTCTGATCTTCAGGTCGTCGTTAGTCTCTGGTATAGTACCAGAAGATTGGAGGACAGCAAATGTTGTCCCATTGTTTAAGAAGGGGAGAAGGGACTTCCCTGGGAATTATAGACCGGTGAGTCTTACTTCTGTGGTGGGTAAGGTTTTGGAAAGGATTATTAGAGACAGGATTTATAGTTATTTGGAAAGTAATGAGTTGATTAGAGACAGTCAGCATGGTTTTGTAGCGGGTAGGTCATGCCTTACTAACCTTATCGAGTTCTTTGAGAAAGTGACCAAAGAGGTGGATAGGGGTAAGGCAGTTGATGTGGTGTATATGGATTTTAGCAAGGCGTTTGATAAGGTTCACCATGGTAGGCTTCTGCAGAAAATGCAGATGTATGGGATTGGGGGTGAACTAGGTAATTGGATCAGGAATTGGCTAGCAGATAGGAGACAGAGGGTGGTGGTTGATGGTAAATATTCGTCATGGAGTTTTTATTAATGATCTGGATGAGGGTATAGTTGGGTGGATTACTAAGTTTGCTGATGACACCAAAGTCGGAGGTGTGGCAGATTGTGAGGAAGGGTGTCATAGTTTGCAGGATGACTTAGACAGGTTGCAGAGCTGGGCCGAGAGGTGGCGGATGGAGTTTAATGTGGAGAAGTGTGAGGTAATTCATTTCGGTAGGAATAACAGATGTGTTGAGTATAGTGCTAACGGGAGGACTTTGAATAGTGTGGATGAGCAGAGGGATCTAGGTGTATGTGTACATAGATCCCTGAAAGTTGGGAATCAAGTAGATAAGGTTGTTAAGAAGGCATACGGAGTTTTGGCGTTTATTAGTAGGGGGATTGAATTTAGGAGTCGCAGCGTCATGATGCAACTGTACACATCTCTGGTGCGGCCGCACTTGGAGTTTTGTGTGCAGTTCTGGTCCCCACATTACAGGAAGGATGTAGAGGCTTTGGAGAGGGTGCAGAGGAGGTTTACCAGGATGTTGCCTGGTATGGAGGGGAGATCCTATGAGGAGAGATTCAGAGATTTGGGGTTGTTTTCGCTGGAAAGAAGGCGGCTAAGAGGGGACCTTATTGAAACATATAAGATGATTAGAGGTTTAGACAGGGTTGATAGTGATAGCCTTTTTCCTAGGATGGAGAAAGCTAGCACGAGGGGGCACGACTTTAAATTAAGGGGGGTTAGTTATAGGACTGATGTCAGGGGTAGGTTCTTTACCCAGAGGGTGGTGAGGGATTGGAATGCCCTGCCAGCTGCAGTTGTAAATGCACCTAGTTTGGGGGCGTTTAAAAGATCTGTGGATAGGTTTATGGATGAAAAGGGATTGGTTTAGGCTAGTGGGTCATTGTTTTGTAACTGGTCGGCGCAACATCGTGGGCCGAAGGGCCTGTTCTGCGCTGTAATGTTCTATGTTCTATGTTCTATCCTATCCATCCCTTTCATTATCTTATACGTCTCTATAAGATCCCCCCTCATCCTTCTAAACTCCAACGAGTACAAACCCAGTCTATTCAGCCTCTCCTCATAGTTCAACCCCCTCAGCTCCGGTATCAGCCTAGTAAACCTCCTCTGCACTCCCTCCAAGTAAAAAGTCTGACAACACCAGGTTTTAGTCCAACCGATTTATTTGATAATATTCTCACAAGCTTTCGAGGGGACTGCCTCTTCGTCAGGTGAATGGAGAGTTCTGACCTCAGACAGACAGAGCATATAAAGCACAGACAGTTGCTGATTAGAATGCGAATCCTTACACCTAACCTGCTATTCAAGTCTTAAAGTGGCTGATAATGTGAGTGGAAGGAGCACTGATCACAGTTTAAAGAGATGTGTATTGTCTCCAGACAGTACAGTGAGTGAGGTTTTGCAAACCCAGGCAAGTCACGGGGGTTACAGATAGTGCGACATGAACCCAAGATCCCTGTTGAGACCGTCCTCATGTGTGCGGAACTTGGCTATCAGTCTCTGTTCAGCGACTCTGCGCTGTCGTGTGTCATGAAGGCCGCCTTGGAGAATGCTTACCCGAAGGCCAGAGGCTGAATGCCCGTGACCACTGAAGTGTTCGCCAACAGGAAGGGAACAGTCTTGCCTGGTGACTGTCGAGCGATGTTCATTCATCCGTTGTCGTAGCGTCTGCATGGTCTCCCCAATGTACCATGCTTCGGGACATCCTTTCTTGCAACGTATCAGGTAGACAATGTTGGCCGAGTTGCAAGAGTATTTACCATGTACCTGGTGGATGGTATTCTCACGTGTGATGATGGTATCCGTGTCGATGATCCGGCATGTCTTGCAGAGGTTGCTGTGGCAGGGTTGTGTGGTATTGTGGTCACTGTTCTCCTGAAGGCTGGGTAGTTTGCTGCGAACAATGGTCTGTTTGAGGTTGTGTGGTTGTCTGAAAGCAAGAAGTGGGGGTGTGGGGATAGCCCTGGCGAGATGTTCGTCTTCATCAATGATATGTTGAAGACTCCGGAGAAGATGTCGTAGCTTCTCCGCTCCGGGGAAGTACTGGACGACGAAGGGTACTCTGTCCATTGTGTCCCGTGTTTGCCTTCTGAGGAGATCGGTGCGGTGCGGAGACTGAAAGCCAAGTTCCGCACACATGAGGACGGTCTCAACAGGGATCTTGGGTTCATGTCGCACTATCTGTAACCCCTGTGACTTGCCTGGGTTTGCAAAACCTCACTCACTGTACTGTCTGGAGACAATACACATCTCTTTAAACTGTGATCAGTGCTCCTTCCACTCACATTATCAGCCACTTTAAGACTTGAATAGCAGGTTAGGTGTAAGGATTCGCATTCTAATCAGCAACTGTCTGTGCTTTATATGCTCTGTCTGTCTGAGGTCAGAACTCTCCATTCACCTGACGAAGAGGCAGCCCCCTCGAAAGCTTAAGCTTGTGAGAATATTATCAAATAAATCGGTTGGACTAAAACCTGGTGTTGTCAGACTTTTTACTGTGTTTACGCCAGTCCAACGCCAGCATACCCACATCATGACTCCCTCCAAGGCCAAAATATCCTTGCGCAAGTGCGGCGACCAAAACTGCACACAGTACTCCAGCTGCGGCCTCACCAGTGCCCTATACAAGTCCCCAGGACCGGATGGAATGCATCCGAAGGTTCTGAAAGAAATGGCAGAGGTGATAGTGGATGCCTTGGTGGTTATTTTCCAGACGTCGCTGGATTCCGGGGAACATAGAACATAGAATATTACAGCACAAACAGGCCCTTCGGCCCTCGAGTTGCGCCGATCGCATCAACCCCACCAATCTATAGACCTATCTATAACCCCCAATCCCATTAAACCCCATATACTCATCCAGAAGTCTTTTAAAAGACCCCAGCGAGTTCACCTCCACCACCGATGACAGCAGCCGATTCCAATCACTCACCACCCTCTGAGTGAAAAACCCACCCCTAACATCACCTCTGTACCTCCCTCCCCGCACCTTAAATCTGTGTCCTCTCGTAGCGACCATTTCAACCCGGGGAAATAGCCTCTGAGAGTCCACCCTATCTATTCCTCTCAACATTTTATAAACTTCTATCAGGTCGCCTCTCAACCTTCGCCTCTCCAGGGAAAAGAGTTCCAGCTCCCTCAACCTATCATCATAAGGCATGCCTCCCAGTCCAGGCAACATCCTTGTAAATCTCCTCTGCACCCTTTCAATAGCTTCTACGTCTTTCCTATAGTGAGGCGACCAGAACTGCGCACAGTACTCCAAATGAGGCCTGACGAGGGTCCTGTAAAGTTGCAGCATTACCTCCTGACTCCTAAACTCAATCCCTCGATTAATGAAGGCCAGTACACCATACGCCTTCTTGACCACCTCCTCCACCTGCGAGGCCGATTTAAGAGTCCTGTGAACCCGGATCCCGAGATCCTTCTGCTCTTCAACGCTACTAAGACCCCTGCCCTTAATAGTGTACTCGTTCATCCCGTTGGTTCTGCCGAAATGGACGACTACACATTTATCCGCGTTGAAGTCCATCTGCCACTTCTCCGCCCATTCCTGCATCCTATCTATGTCCTGCTGCAACTTTTGACATCCTTCCAGACCATCCACAACACCGCCGACCTTCGTGTCATCAGCGAACTTGCTAACCCATCCCTCCACTTCCTCATCCAGGTCATTTATGAAAATGACAAACAACAAGGGTCCCAGAACAGATCCCTGGGGCACCCCACTGGTGACTGACCTCCATTCCGAAAAAGACCCATCCACAACCACTCTCTGCCTTCTGCAGGCAAGCCAGTTCTGGATCCACAAGGCCAAAGGCCCTTGGATCCCATGCCGTCTCACCTTCTCAAGAAGTCTTGCATGGGGGACCTTATCAAACGCCTTGCTGAAGTCCATGTACACTACGTCCACGGCACTTCCTTCGTCAATGTGTTCAGTCACATTATCGAAGAACTCAACTAGGCTCGTAAGGCACGACCTGCCCTTGACAAATCCATGCTGACTATTCCTGATCATGTCAAACCTCTCCAAATGCTCGTAAATCTTGTCCCTCAGAAGCCTCTCCATCAGCTTACCAACCACTGAGGTCAGACTCACCGGGCGGTAATTTCCCGGGCTATCCCTGTTCCCTTTCTTGAAAATAGGGACTACATCCGCAATCCTCCAATCTTCCGGAACCTCTCCCGTCTCCATTGACGACGCAAAGATCATCGCCAAGGGCTCTGCAATCACTTCCCTGGCCTCCCACAGTATCCTGGGGTACATCCCATCTGGTCCCGGCGACTTATCTACCTTGATAGAAGTGCCGGAAGATTGGAAAACGGCTAATGTTACGCTGTTGTTTAAGAAGGGTGCCAGGCAAAAGGCAGGGAATTATAGACCGGTTAGTTTAACGTCTGTGGTAGGTAAAATGTTAGAATCCGTCATTAAAGAGGAAATTGCGAGGCATCTTGAAGGGAATTGCTTGATAGAGCAGACGCAGCACGGTTTCATTAAAGGGAAGTCGTGTCTGACAAATTTACTGGAGTTCTATGAGGATGTGTCTAGGGCGGTGGATAGTGGAGAGCCGGTGGATGTGGTCTTTCTGGATTTTCAGAAGGCGTTTGACAAAGTACCTCATAAGAGGTTATTGCAGAAGGTCAGGGGACTTGGAGTTGGGGGTAGGGTGTTAGCGTGGATAGAGGATTGGTTGTCAAATAGGAGGCAGAGAGTGGGGGTCAATGGGTGCTATTCGGATTGGCGGATGGTGACTAGTGGAGTGCCCCAGGGGTCGGTGCTGGGGCCTCAGCTTTTTACCATTTATATAGATGATCTGGAGGAGGGAACCGAGTGTAGGGTGTCGAAATTTGCGGATGACACTAAGATTGGGGGAACGGCAAATTGTGCGGAGGGTGTGGAGAGTCTGCAGAAGGATCTAGATAGGCTGGGCGAATGGGCCAGGAAATGGCAAATGGAATTTAATGTTGGCAAGTGTGAAGTGGTCCACTTTGGAAGGAATAATAGTAGGAAGGACTATTACTTACGTGGTGAAAAACTGCAGCAGGCGACGGTGCAGAGGGACCTCGGGGTCCTTGTGCATGAGTCGCAAAAACCCAGCTTGCAGGTGCAGCAGGTGGTCAGGAAGGCGAATGGGATGCTGGCCTTCATAGCGAAGGGGATTGAATATAGAAGTAGGGAGATCTTGCTGCAGCTGTATAGGGCATTGGTGAGGCCGCAGCTGGAGTACTGTGTGCAGTTTTGGGCGCCGCACCTGCGCAAGGATATTTTGGCCTTGGAGGGAGTGCAGAGGAGGTTTACTAGGCTGATACTGGAGTTGAGGGGGTTGAGCTATGAGGAGAGGCTGAATGAACTAGGCTTGTACTCGTTGGAGTTTAGAAGAATGAGGGGAGATCTCATTGAGACGTATAAGATGATGAATGGGATGGATAGGATAGAGGTGGAGAGACTCTTCCCACTCAAAAAAGACAGTAGGACTAGGGGGCACAGCCTCAAGATAAAGGGGGGGCGTTTTAGAACGGAGTTGAGGAGGAACTTCTTCACTCAAAGGGTGGTGAATCTCTGGAATTCTCTACCCGTTGAAGTGGTGGAGGCTGCCTCGCTAAATATTTTCAAGAAGCGGGTTGATGGGTTTTTGATAAGAGAGGGGATTAAGGGTTATGGGGAGAGGGCCGGAAAGTTTAACTGAGCCACGACAGATCAGCCATGATCTTATTGAATGGTGGGGCAGGCTCGAAGGGCCAAATGGCCTACTCCTGCTCCTATTTCTTCTGTTCTTATGTATACAGCTGCAGCAAGACCTCCCTACTTTTATATTCAATCCCCCCCTCGCTATGAAGGCCAGCATCCCATTCGCCTTCCTGACCACCTGCTGCACCTGCAAGCTGGGTTTTTGCGACTCATGCACAAGGACCCCCAGGTCCCTCTGCACCGTAGCGTGCTGCAGCTTTTTGCCTTTTAAATAGTAATCCCTCCTACTATTATTCCTGCCAAAGTGGATAACCTCACACTTGCTAGGTTATCCACTTGAGAGGTAAGCCGTGCTTCACAAATTTGATTGAATTCTTCGCGGAGGTAACTAAGTGTGTGCATGAAGGTAGAGCAGTTGATGTCATTTACATGCATTTTAGTGAGGCGTTTGATAAGGTTCCCCATGGTAGGCTCATGAAGAAAGTAAGGAGGTGTGGGATAGAAGGAAATTTGGCCAATCGGATAAGTAACTGACTGTCTCATAGAAGACAGAGGGTGATGGCGGAGGGAAAATTTTCAGACTGAAGGCCAGTTACCAGTGGTGTACCACAGGGATCAGTGCTGGGTCCTCTGCTATTTGTGATTTTTATCAATGACTTGGAAGAGGGGGCTGAAGGGTGGGTTAGTAAATTTGTAGTGGTGCAGAGGGACCTCGGGGTCCTTGTGCATGAGTCGCAAAAACCCAGCTTGCAGGTGCAGCAGGTGGTCAGGAAGGCGAATGGGATGCTGGCCTTCATAGCGAGGGGGATTGAATATAAAAGTAGGGAGGTCTTGCTACAGCTGTATAGGGCATTGGTGAGGCCGCAGCTGGAGTACTGTGTGCAGTTTTGGGCGCCGCACCTGCGCAAGGATATTTTGGCCCTGGAGGGAGTGCAGAGGAGGTTTACTCGGCTGATACCGGAGTTGAGGGGATTGAGCTATGAGGAGAGGCTGAATAAACTAGACTTGTACTCGTTAGAGTTTAGAAGAATGAGGGGAGATCTCATTGAGACGTATAAGATGATGAATGGGATGGATAGGATAGAGGTGGAGAGACTCTTCCCGCTCAAAAAAGACAGTAGGACTAGGGGGCACAGCCTCAAGATAAAGGGGAGGCGGTTTAGAACAGAGTTGAGGAGGAACTTCTTCACTCAGAGGGTGGTGAATCTCTGGAATTCTCTGCCCGTTGAAGTGGTGGAGGCTGCCTCGCTAAATATTTTTAAGAAACGGGTTGATGGGTTTTTGATAAGAGAGGGGATTAAGGGTTATGGGGAGAGGGCAGGAAGGTGGAGCTGAGTCATGACAGATCAGCCATGATCTTATTGAATGGCGGGGCAGGCTCGAAGGGCCAGATGGCCTACTCCTGCTCCTATTTCTTATGTTCTTATGTTCTTATGGTCCATTTTGGCAGGACCAACGGGGTGAAGGAGTACAATATCAAGGGAAGGAGTCTTAGCTGTGTTGCAGAGCAGAGGGATCGTGGGCTCCGGGTCCATAGGACTCTTAAATCGGCCTCGCAGGTGGAGGATGTGGTCAAGAAGGCGTATGGTGTACTGGCCTTCATTCATCGAGGGATTGAGTTTAGGAGTCGGGAGGTAATGCTGCAACTTTATAAGACCCTTGTCAGACCTCATTTGGAGTACTGTGCGCAGTTCTGGTCGCCTCACTATAAGAAGGACATGGAAGCTATTGAAAGGGTGCAGAGGAGATTTACAAGGATGTTGCCTGGACTGGGAGGCATGCCTTATGAAGATAGGTTGAGGGAGCTGGGACTCTTTTCCCTGGAGAGGCGAAGGTTGAGAGGCGACCTGATAGAGGTTTATAAAATGTTGAGAGGAATAGATAGGGTGGACTCTCAGAGGCTATTTCCCCGGGTTGAAATGGTCGCTACGAGAGGACACAGATTTAAGGTGCGGGGAGGGAAGTACAGAGGTGATGTTAGGGGTAAGTTTTTCACTCAGAGGGTGGTGAGTGAATGGAATCGGCTGCCGTCGTCGGTGGTGGAGGCGAACTCGCTGGGGTCTTTTAAAAGACTCCTGGATGAGTATATGGGGTTTAATGGGATTGGGGGTTTTCTCCTTAGAGTGGAGGAGGATGAGAGGTGACTTAATAGAGGTTTATAAGGTGCTGAGGGGGATAGATAGAGTGGACATGCAGAGACGTACACTGCCTGCTGTGATAGTGGAGTCGGACACTTTAGGAACTTTCAAGCGATTATTGGATAGGCACATGGAGCACTCCAGAATGATAGGGAGTGGGATAGACTGATCTTGGTTTTGGATAAAGCTTGGCACAACATCGAGGGCCAAAGGGTCTGGACTATGCTGTACTGTTCTATGTTTCTATTTTTCTATGTTAAGCTGCCAATCCTGTCCTTCCCTTAACCAAGTCTCTGTAATAGCAACAACACCACAGTTCCTAATACTAATCCAAGCTCTAAGTTCATCTGCCTTACCTGTTACACTTCTCATTTTGAAACAAATGCACTTCAATCCACAAGACCCTCTCTGATTAGCAATCCCACCCTGCCCGCTGTTTCTCTGAGCCTTACTGGCTCTACTCTCTGCTTCCCCTTCAACTAATTCACCTTTGCTTTGGTTCCCACCCCCTGCTAAACTAGTTTAAATCCTCCCATGTGTCACTAACAAACCTAGTAAAAAGTCTGACAACACCAGGTTTTAGTCCAACCGATTTATTTGATAATATTCTCAAATAAATCGGTTGGACTAAAACCTGGTGTTGTCAGACTTTTTACTGTGTTTACGCCAGTCCAACGCCGGCATACCCACATCATCACTAACAAACCTCCCAGCCAAAATATTTGTGCCTCTCCAGTGTAGATGCAACCCATCCTTCTTGCACAGGTCCCACACCTTCCCTGGAAGAGACCCCAATGGTCCAGATATCTGGAACCCTCCCTCCTACAGCAGCTGTTTCGCTACATGTTGAGCTGCACTATCTTCCTATTTCTATCCTCACTGGCACGTGACACAGGGAGTAATCCTAAGATTACAACCCTAGAGGTCCTGCTTTTTAACTTTCTACCAAACTTCCTAAACAGTTGCTGCAGGACCTCATCATTCTTCCTGCCTATGTCGTTAGTACCAATATGTACCCCAGCCTCTGGCTGTTCGTCCTCTCCCTTCAGGATGCTTTCTGTCTGTTCATTTTGTCCGAGACATCCTGGACCCTGACACCAGGGAGGCAACATACCATCCTGGAGTCTCTTTCACATCCACAGAAGTATCTATCTGCACCCCTAACTATAGAGTCCCCTATAACTATTGCTCCTATCCTCTTTGTCCCTCCCTGCTTAACAAAAGAGCCAGTCACGGTACCAGTGCTCTGACTGCTGCTGCTGGTATCACCTGATAAGAACATAAGAAATAGGAGCAGGAGTAGGCCATCTGGCCCTTCGAGCCTGCCCCGCCATTCAATAAGATCATGGCTGATCTGTCGTGGCTCAGCTCCACCTTCCCGCCCTCTCCCCATAACCCTTAATCCCTTCTCTTATCAAAAACCCATCAACCCGTTTCTTAAAAATATTTAGCGAGGCAGCCTCCACCACTTCAACGGGCAGAGAATTCCAGAGATTCACCACCCTTTGAGTGAAGAAGTTCCTCCTCAACTCTGTTCTAAACCGCCTCCCCTTTATCTTGAGGCTATGCCCCCTAGTCCTACTGTCCTTTCTGAGCGGGAAGAATCTCTCTACCTCTACCCTATCCATCCCCTTCATTATCTTGTCAGTCTCTATAAGATCCCCCCTCAGCCTTCTAAATTCCAACGAGTACAGACCCAGTCTATTCAATCTCTCCTCATAGTCCAACCCCCTCATCTCCGTTATCAGCCTAGTAAACCTCCTCTGCACTCCCTCCAAGGCCAAAATATCGTTGTGCATGGGCGGCGACCAAAACTGCACACAGTACTCCAGCTGCGGCCTCACCAATGCCCTATACAGCTGCAGCAAGACCTCCCTACTTTTATATTCAATCCCCCTCGCTATGAAGGCCAGCATCCCATTCGCCTTCCTGACCACCTGCTACACCTGCAGGCTGGGTTTTTGCGACTCATGCACAAGGACCCCCAGGTCCCTCTGCACCGTAGCCTGCTGCAGTTTTTCACCCTTTAAATAATAATCCCTCCTACTATTATTCCTGCCAAAGTGGATAACCTCACACTTGCTAACATTATACTCCATCTGCCAGGTCCTCGCCCACTCGCCCAGCCTATCCAGATCCCTCTGCAGACTTTCCACATCCTCCATGCAATTTGCTTTTCCACTCATCTTCGTGTCATCAGCAAATTTTGTCACCCTACACTCAGCCCCCTCCTCCAGATCATCTATATAAATGGTAAATAGCTGAGGCCCCAGCACCGACCCCTGGGGCATTCCACTAGTCACCATCCACCAACCAGAAAATCACTCATTGATACCAACTCTCTGCTTCCTGTTAGACAGCCAATCCCCTATCCACGGTAACACTTTACCCCCAGCTCCGTGTCCCCTAACCTTTTGCAGCAACCTTTTGTGAGGCACCTTATCAAACGCCTTCTAGAAATCTGAAAACACCACATCCACCGGTTCCCCTCTGTCTACCGCACTAGTCACATCCTCATAGAATTCCAATAAATTCGTTAAACATGACTTCCCCTTAACGAAGGGGTTAGGGTTAGGGTTAGGGTTAGGGTTGCATCTGTTTGATCAAACTGTTCTTTTCTAGGTGCCTCGCTATTTCTTCTTTGATGATGGATTCTAGCATTTTTCCAACTACAGACGTTAAACTAACTGGCCTTTAATTCCTTACCTTTTGTCTGTTACCTTTTTTAAACAGCGGCGTAACATTAGCCGTTTTCTAATCTCCCGGCACTTCCCCGGAATCCAGCGAAGTTTGGTAAATAATTACTAAGGCATCCGCTATCACCTCTGCCATTTCCTTCAGAACCCTGGGATGCATTCCATCCGGTCCTGGGGACTTGTCTACCTTCAGTCCCGTTAGTCTATCAAGCACTGCCTCTCTAGTGACAGTAATCGCATTCAGGCCCTCAACTCCTGTCATCCTTCTATCTTTAATATCTGGCAAACTATTCGTGTCCTCCTCCGTGAAGACCGAGGCAAAAAACTTACTTAAAGCCTCAGCCATTTCCTCATCGCCCACCACTAAATCCCCCCTCTCATCCTCCAAGGGTCCAACATTCACTCTAGCCAGTCTCCTCTTTATATATTTGTAAAAACTTTTACTATCAGTTTTTATATTTAGAGCCAGTTTAGCTTCACAGTCTATTTTTCCTTTCTTTATCACTTCCTTAGTCATTCTTTGTTGTTTTTTAAAACTTCCCCAATCTTCTACTCGCCCACTATTTTTAGCTGCTCTGAACGCATCAGCTTTTAATTTAATATTCTCCTTTATTTCCTTAGATAACCACGGCTGGTTATCCCTTCTCCTACATTCCTTCTTTACCAACGGAATATATTTCTGCCGAGCACCGATAAAGATCTCCTTAAAGATCCTCCACTGTTCCTCAGCCGCCCTACCGACCAATCAGCACCCCCAATCTACATTTGCCAATTCCCCTCTCATCCTATCGTACTCCCCTCTGTTCAAACAGAGGACACAGGTTCGGGACCCTACTTTCTCATCCTCCATCTGCATCAAAAACTCAACCATACAATGATCACTCGTCCCAAGAGGATCCCTCACAACAAGATCCCTAATTCTACCTGCCTCGTTACACAACACCAGATCTAAGATAGCTCGTTCCCTCGTAGGTTCCATCACACACTGTTCAAGGAAACTATCCCAGCAGCATTCCAAGAACTCTTCCTCAAGCCCACTGCGTCTGACTTGGGTCAACCAATCAATATGCAGATTGAAATCCCCCATAATTATCGCCATTCCGTTTTTGCACGCATCATTTATTTGCTTGTTTATAGCCTGCCCCACCTCAAAATTATTATTTGGGGTCCTCTAGACCACACCCACCAGCGTCTTCCTCCCCTTACTGTTCCTTATCTCCACCCACAACGATTCCACGTTCTGCTCTTTGGAGCCGATATCTTCCCTTACTCCCGCCCTGATGTTATCCTTAATTAACAGAGCTACCCCACCCCCTTTTTCCTCCCGCCTGTCCTTCCTAAACACTTGATACCCCTGGACATTCAGCTCCCAGTCCCTGTCACCTTGCAGCCACGTCTCTGTAATGACCACCAAATAGAACATAGAACATTACAGCGCAGAACAGGCCCTTCGGCCCACGATGTTGCGGCGACCAGTTACAAAACAATGACCCACTATCCTAAACCAATCCCTTTTCGTCCATAAACCTATCCACGGACCTCTTAAACGCTCCCAAACTAGGCGCATTTACAACTGCAGCAGGCAGGGCATTCCAGTCCCTCACCACCCTCTGGGTAAAGAACTTACCCCTGACATCAGTCCTATAACTAACCCCCTTAATTTAAAGTTGTGCCCCCTCGTGCGAGCTTTCTCCATCCTAGGAAAAAGGCTATCACTATCTACCCTGTCTAAACCTCTAATCATCTTATATGTTTCAATAAGGTCCCCTCTTAGCCGCCTTCTTTCCAGCGAAAACAACCCCAAATCTCTCAGTCTCTCCTCATAGGATCTCCCCTCCATACCAGGCAACATCCTGGTAAACCTCTTCTGCACCCTCTCCAAAGCCTCCACATCCTTCCTGTAATGTGGGGACCAGAACTGCACACAAAACTCCAAGTGCGGCCGCACCAGAGTTGTGTACAGTTGCATCATGACGCTGCGACTCCTAAATTCAATCCCCCTACCAATAAACGCCAAGACACCGTATGCCTTCTTAACAACCTTATCTACTTGATTCCCAACTTTCAGGGATCTATGTACACATACACCTAGATCCCTCTGCTCCTCCACACTATTCAAAGTCCTCCCGTTAGCCCTATACTCAACACATCTGTTATTCCTACCGAAATGAATTACCTCACACTTCTCCACATTAAACTCCATCTGCCACCTCCCAGCCCAGCTCTGCAACCTTTCTAAGTCACCCTGCAAACTATGACACCCTTCCTCACAATCTACCACACCTCCGACTTTGGTGTCATCAGCAAACTTACTAATCCACCCAACTATACCCTCATCCAGATCATTAATAAAAATTACAAACAGCAGTGGCCCCAAAACAGATCCCTGAGGCACACCACTCGTAACCGAACTCCATGACAAATATTTACCATCAACCACCACCCTCTGTCTCCTATCTGCTAGCCAATTCCTGATCCAATTACCTAGATCACCCCCAATCCCATACATCTGCATTTTCTGCAGATCATATCCATTTGTGCTGATCTGCGCCACCAGCTCATCCACTTTGTTCCGAAAGCTTCGTGCATTGTTGATAACAGCAAGTAATCAAAATTAACAAGAGTAGGCCATTCAACTCCACCTTTTTGTTATTCATTCATGGGATATGGATGTCACAGGCTGGCTGCCATTTATTGTTCAATATGACCATGGCTGATTGGATATTTCAGTTTTTTACACCCACTGTCTCCCATCCAGTTTTGCATTGATTTTTGTATCTCTTCTCTGGACCTCATTCTTTTCTCACTGTGTCCTCTTCAGTGAATGGTGGATGGACACCATGGTCACCCTGGTCAGACTGTCCGGTTACCTGCAGCCAGGGGTCACAGACACGGACTAGGGCTTGTATCAACCCTCCACCCCGGAACAATGGTTCAGTGTGTGAAGGACTCAGTGCTCAAACCCAGAACTGCAGCTTTCCACCCTGCCCAGGTAAGGAGAGGCCCTGAAGGTGGAGGCACGGTGCGGGGAGAGATGGATGAAGAGGCTGAGAATGAGGGGGAGATAGTGAGTGTGAGACTAAGAACAAAGAAGAGTAAGGAAGTAACACTGAGGGGCAAAAGAGAATAAACATGACAGAAAGTGACAGAAAGAGCAAGATACGTGAAGGGACAGATGGAGTGAGAGATTGATGGAGGGTAGGGTGAGGGATAGAGAGAAACAGAGATGGTAAAGACAGCCTATGGGAGGTTCAGAGATTGGGAGAGATTGCGATCGTGACTGACAGATTTTTGTGTGTCTTTTATGTTGTACATTGGCAGGTCACAGGTGTGTTTGGTCAGAATGGAGCTCCTGTTCCCAGACGTGTGGGACAGGTTATCGCAGCAGGAACTGCTCAGAGCCACAGCAGGAGCTGAAAGAAATGGAAGGCTGTTACATACAGCCATGTCCAGGTCAGTGCCCTCGGTCAGTGCAGCTTCTCTGTTTCACCTCAGCTTGCTGTTTGAATGGTGTTCACATACAATGTGGCTAACACTGCAGTGAACGAGATATTGTCTCACTCTTTGGGTGGTCCTTTTCTTTCACCTTCAGAAAGGGATAGACAAATGTTTTGGGGTTTAAAGGACAGTTGGAGAAATGGAACAACACAAGGTTTACTAAACTTTGATTCACAATGGAAAATAATCCACATATTGTGAGAAATTATCTAAATTGGAGAATGTCACTACTTATCCCAAGATTGGAAATTGTGAGATTTAAGAAGTGTCCTCAGAGAATCCAGAGCTGTGTTCGAGCATTGCTGCATGAGGCCATTTGGTCCATTGTATCTGTACTTGGGTTCATGGAAAAATTGCGAATTAATCCCACTGAATGAGATAGAGATTGGAATTGGAGATATTTAAATGAACTAATCAAAATTACTTCAATAAATTGTACAAAAAGGGAATTAGCTAAGCACTTATGAGGTAGGAATGGGGATATGAGAATAACGATTCGATATTTAACATTCACACAACTACCCTTGACTACAACATGTCATGAACTTCTCTTTGGTGAATACCAATACAAAGTACTCATTAAGGATCTCACCAGTTTCCTGTGGCTCCCTTCATTGTCTTTGAGTGGGCCCCACTTGGAGTACTGTGCGCTGTTCTGGTCGCCTCACTACAGGAAAGATGTGGAAGCTATTGAGACGGTGCAGAGGAGATTTACAAGGATGTTGCCTGGACTGGGAGGCATGCCTTATGAAGATAAGAACATAAGAACATAAGAAATAGGAGCAGGAGTAGGCCATCTGGCCCTTCGAGCCTGCCCCGCCATTCAATAAGATCATGGCTGATCTGTCGTGACTCAGCTCCACCTTCCCGCCCTCTCCCCATAACCCTTAATCCCTTCTCTTATCAAAAACCCATCAACCCGTTTCTTAAAAATATTTAGCGAGGCAGCCTCCACCACTTCAACGGGCAGAGAATTCCAGAGATTCACCACCCTTTGAGTGAAGAAGTTCCTCCTCAACTCTGTTCTAAACCGCCCCCCCTTTATCTTGAGGCTGTGCCCCCTAGTCCTACTGTCTTTTTTGAGCGGGAACAGTCTCTCCACCTCTATCCTATCCATCCCATTCATCATCTTATACGTCTCAATGAGATCTCCCCTCATTCTTCTAAACTCTAACGAGTACAAGCCTAGTTTATTCAGCCTCTCCTCATAGGTTGAGAGAGCTGGGACACTTCTCCCTGGAGAGACGAAGGTTGAGAGGCGACCTGATAGAGGTTTATAAAATGTTGAGAGGAATAGATAGGGTGGATTCTCTGAGACTATTTCCCAGGGCTGAAATGGTTGAAACGAAGGTCGGTGGTGTTGTGGATGGTCTGGAAGGATGTCAAAAGTTGTAGCAGGACATAAATAGGATGCAGGACTGGGCGGAGAAGTGGCAGATGGATTTCAACGCGGATAAATGTGTAGTCGTCCATTTTGGCAGAACCAACGGGATGAACGAGTACACTATCAAGGGCAGGAGTCTTAGTAATGTTGAAGAGCAGAAGGATCTTGGGGTTCGGGTCCACAGGACTCTTAAATCGGCCTCGCAGGTGGAAGAGGTGGTCAAGAAGGCGTATGGTGTACTGGCCTTCATTAATCGAGGGATTGAGTTTAGGAGTCGGGAGGTAATGCTGACCCTTGTCAGGCCTCATTTGGAGTACTGTGCACAGTTCTGGTCGCCTAACTACAGGAAGGATGTGGAAGCTATTGAAAGGGTGCAGAGGAGATTTACAAGGATGTTGCCTGGACTGGGAGGCATGCCTTATGAAGTTAGGTTGAGGGAGCTGGGACTCTTTTCCCTGGAGAGACGAAGGTTGAGAGGCGACCTGATAGAGGTTTATAAAATGTTGAGAGGAATAGATAGGGTGGACTCTCAGAGGCTATTTCCCCGGGTTGAAATGGTCGCTACGAGAGGACACAGATTGAAGGTGCGGGGAGGAAAGTACAGAAGTGATGTTAGGGGTAAGTTTTTCACTCAGAGGGTGGTGAGTGAATGGAATCGGCTGCCATCAGTGGTGGTGGAGGTGAACTCGCTGGGGTCTTTTAAAAGACTTCTGGATGAGTATATCGGGTTTAATGGGATTGGGGGTTATAGATAGGTCTATAGATTGGTAGGTGTTGATGTGATCGGCACAACTCGTGGACCGAAGGGCCCATTTGTGCTGTAGTGTTCTATGTTCTATGTTCTAATGGGATTGAGAGTTATAGATAGGCCTGGTAGATAGGGATATGATTGGTGCAACTTGTGGGCTGAAGGGCCTGTTTGTGCTGTAGTGTTCTATGTTCTCTGTTATACTCTTTCCCTTGCTACCCATTTGCTCCAAATGTATGCATAAAAAGCCTTGGGATTCTCCTTGACCCTGTTTGCTAACAACATTCCATGGCCCCTTTTAGCCCTCCTAATTCCACACTTAAATTCCTTCCTACTTTCACTGTACTCCTCAAGGACTGCATCAGTTTTTGTATGCTTCCGTTTTTCTTTTGACTAAGCTTACAATTTCCCTTGTTCCTTCCTCCAAATACATTAACGATTTGGAAGAAGGAACTGAAGGCACTGTTGCTAAGTTTGCAGATGTTACAAAGATACGTAGAGGGACAGGTAGTATTGAGGAAGCAGGGGGGCTGCAGAAGGAGTTGGACAGGTTAGGAGAGTGGGCAAAGAAGGGGCAGATGGAATACAATGTGGAAAAGTGTGAGATCATGCACTTTGGAAGGAGGAATGGATTTGATTTGATTTATTATTGTAATGAATTAACATACAGTGAAAAGTATTGTTTCTTGCATGCTATACAGACAAAACATAGCATTCGTAGAGAAGGAAGCGAGCGCAGAATGTAGTTCATTGCTAGGGTATAGAGAAAGATCAACTTAATGCAAGGGGAGTCCATTCAAAAGTCTGTTAGCAGCAAGGAAGAAGCTATTCTTGAGTTGGTTGACTTGTGCCGTGACTAACCTTTCGAAGCACTTCATAATGATGGGTGTCAGAACCACCGGCTGATAGTCATTCAGACACACTGCTTGGATTTCTTTAGGTACCGGGATGATGGTTGTCTTCTTGAAGCAGATAGGGACCTCAGATTATTGTAAAGATACAAGACTTTTGTATCTTTTCCCCAACGAAAGAAGGTGAAAGAGAGAATGTCCAGGGTGCGTGGGATCCTTAATTATGCTGGCTGTTTTGCCGAGGCAACAGGAAGTGTGGACAAAGTCAATGGATGGGAGGCTGGTTTGAGTGATGGATTGGGCTCCATTCACAACCTCTATCGTTCCTTGCGATCTTGGGCAGAGCAGGAGCCATGCCAAGCTGTTGTATAACCAGAAAGAATGCTTTCTATGGGGCATGTGTAAAAATTGGCGAGAGTTGTAGCTGATATGCCAAATTTCCTTAGTCTACTGAGAAAGTAGAGGCTTTGGTAAATTGGTAAATGTGCTAAGGCTATGCAGGGAGGTTTAAACTGATTCGGAGGGGGGGTGGGATCCTGAGTAGAGGGGGTGAAAGTGAGGGGGCATAGATGGGGACTGCAATGCACGGCATAGTGGGGTTGGGGTTTGAAATGCATACACTTTAATGCAAGGAGTTTTCGCGATAAAGTGGATGAAGTTGCAGCGTGGATCAGTACCTGGGACTTTGATGTTGTGGCCATTTCAGAGACTTAGATAGAGCAGGGGCAGGAATGGATGTTGCAGGTCCCGGGGTTCAAATGCTTTAGTCGGAGTACAGAAGGAGGTAGAAGGGGGGGTGGGGTAGCATTATTGGTCAAGGACTGTATCACAGTGTCAGAGAGGAAGTTTGATGAGGACTTGTCTGTTGAGGTAGTATGGGCGGAGATTAGAAATAGGAGAGGAGAGGTCACCCTGTTGGGAGTCTTTTATAGACCTCCAAAAAGTTCTAGAGAGGTTGAGGA
Organism: Prionace glauca; assembly: GCA_037974335.1. Lineage (NCBI taxonomy): Eukaryota > Metazoa > Chordata > Chondrichthyes > Carcharhiniformes > Carcharhinidae > Prionace > Prionace glauca. The sequence goes on along the minus strand of CM075727.1, from coordinate 207,914 downwards.
AAGGATTGCGGAGACGATCCTGGTTAGGAGTGAAAGTAATAAGGTAATTGTTATGGGGGATTTTAACTTTACTAATATTGATTGGAATTGCTATAGCTCTAGCTCGTTAGAGGGATCAGTTTTTGTACAAAGCGTGCAGGAAGGTTTTTTGACTCAGTATGTAGATAGGCCGACTAGAGGTGAGGCTATATTGGATTTGGTGCTGGGAAATGAGCCAGACCAGGTGCTAGACTTGGACGTTGGTGTGCATTTTGGTGACAGTGATCACAATTCGGTTACGTTCACCTTAGTGATGGAAAGGGATAGGCATGAACCTCGGGTCAGTAGTTTTAGCTGGGGGAAGGGTAATTATGAGGCCATTAGGAGAGAATTAGGAAGCATTGGTTGGACTAGGAGATTACAGGGACTGGGAACGTCCGAAATGTGGAGCTTTTTCAAGGAGCAGCTACTGAGAGTCCGTGATAGGTATGTCCCTGTCAGGCAAGGAGGAATTGGTAGGGCTAGGGAACCGTGGTGCACTAAAAAAGTTGATTCGTTGGTTAAAAAGAAAAAGGAGGCTTATGTTCGGATGAGACTTGAGGGCTCGGGTAGTGCACTAGAAAACTTTAGATTGGCTAGGAGGGAGTTGAAGAGTGAGTTAAGAAGGGCTAAAAGAGGACATGAGAAGACTTTGGCTGATAGGATTAAGGAGAATCCTAAGGCGTTCTATAGGTATGTCAAGAATAGAAGGTTGGTCAGGGCAAGATTAGGGCCAGTTATAGACAGCAGAGGGAAGTTATGTGTGGAACCGGAAGAGATTGGAGAGGCATTGAACCAATATTTCTCTTTGGTGTTCACGCAGGGGGACAAGAATATAGCTGAGGAGGACATTGGGTTGCAGGGGAGTAGAATAGACAGTATTACAGTTGATAAGGAGGATGTGCTGGATATTCTTGAGGGTTTGAAAATAGATAAGTCCCCTGGTCCAGATGGGATTTACCCTAGGATTCTCTGGGAGGCAAGAGAAGTGATTGCAGAGCCTCTGGCTCTGATCTTCAGGTCGTCGTTGGCCTCTGGTATAGGACCGGAAGATTGGAGGTTAGCGAATGTTGTCCCATTGTTTAAGAAGGGGAACAGAGACTTGGAGTTTGCACATTCTCCTCGTGTCTGCATGGGTTTTCTCCGGGTGCTCCGGTTTCCTCCCACAGTCCAAAGATGTGGGTTAGGTTCATTGGCGATGCTAAAATTGCCCCTTAGTGTCCTGGGATGTGTAGGTTAGAGGGATTAGCAGGTAAATATGTAGGGATATGGGGATAGGGTCTGGGTGGGATTGTGTTCGGTGCAGACTCGATGGGCCGAAGGGCCTGTTTCTGCACTGTAGGGTTCTAAGGTTGTAGGGTTCTAAGGTTCCCCGGGAATTATAGACCGGTGAGTCTCACTTCTGTTGTGGGCAAGGTTTTAGAAAAAATTATTAGGGATTGGATTTATAGTTATTTGGAGAGTAATGAATTGATTGGAGATAGTCAGCATGGTTTTGTAGCGGGTAGGTCGTGCCTTACTAACCTTATTGAGTTTTTTGAGAAAGTGACCAAAGAGGTGGATGGGGGTAAGGCAGTTGACGTGGTATATATGGATTTTAGTAAGGCGTTTGATAAGGTTCACCATGGTAGGCTTCTGCAGAAAATGCAGATGTATAGGATTGAGGGTAATCTAGGAAATTGGATCAGGAATTG
>CM075727.1:205000-206102 GCA_037974335.1 Prionace glauca | reverse complement strand
CCCTAACCCTAACCCTAACCCTAACCCTAACCCTAACCCTAACCCTAACCCTAACCCTAACCCTAACCCTAACCCTAACCCTAACCCTAACCCTAACCCTAACCCTAACCCTAACCCTAACCCTAACCCTAACCCTAACCCTAACCCTAACCCTAACCCTAACCCTAACCCTAACCCTAACCCTAACCCTAACCCTAACCCTAACCCTAACCCTAACCCTAACCCTAACCCTAACCCTAACCCTAACCCTCCACCCTAACCCTAACCCTAACCCTAACCCTAACCCTAACCCTAACCCTAACCCTAACCCTAACCCTAACCCTAACCCTAACCCTAACCCTAACCCTAACCCTAACCCTAACCCTAACCCTAACCCTAACCCTAACCCTAACCCTAACCCTAACCCTAACCCTAACCCTAACCCTAACCCTAACCCTAACCCTAACCCTAACCCTAACCCTAACCCTAACCCTAACCCTAACCCTAACCCTAACCCTAACCCTAACCCTAACCCTAACCCTAACCCTAACCCTAACCCTAACCCTAACCCTAACCCTAACCCTAACCCTAACCCTAACCCTAACCCTAACCCTAACCCTAACCCTAACCCTAACCCTAACCCTAACCCTAACCCTAACCCTAACCCTAACCCTAACCCTAACCCTAACCCTAACCCTAACCCTAACCCTAACCCTAACCCTAACCCTAACCCTAACCCTAACCCTAACCCTAACCCTAACCCTAACCCTAACCCTAACCCTAACCCTAACCCTAACCCTAACCCTAACCCTAACCCTAACCCTAACCCTAACCCTAACCCTAACCCTAACCCTAACCCTAACCCTAACCCTAACCCTAACCCTAACCCTAACCCTAACCCTAACCCTAACCCTAACCCTAACCCTAACCCTAACCCTAACCCTAACCCTAACCCTAACCCTAACCCTAACCCTAACCCTAACCCTAACCCTAACCCTAACCCTAACCCTAACCCTAACCCTAACCCTAACCCTAACCCTAACCCTAACCCTAACCCTAACCCTAACCCTAACCCTAACCCTAACCCTAACCCTAACCCTAACCCTAACCCTAACCCTAACCC
>CM075727.1:195000-200000 GCA_037974335.1 Prionace glauca | reverse complement strand
CCCTAACCCTAACCCTAACCCTAACCCTAACCCTAACCCTAACCCTAACCCTAACCCTAACCCTAACCCTAACCCTAACCCTAACCCTAACCCTAACCCTAACCCTAACCCTAACCCTAACCCTAACCCTAACCCTAACCCTAACCCTAACCCTAACCCTAACCCTAACCCTAACCCTAACCCTAACCCTAACCCTAACCCTAACCCTAACCCTAACCCTAACCCTAACCCTAACCCTAACCCTAACCCTAACCCTAACCCTAACCCTAACCCTAACCCTAACCCTAACCCTAACCCTAACCCTAACCCTAACCCTAACCCTAACCCTAACCCTAACCCTAACCCTAACCCTAACCCTAACCCTAACCCTAACCCTAACCCTAACCCTAACCCTAACCCTAACCCTAACCCTAACCCTAACCCTAACCCTAACCCTAACCCTAACCCTAACCCTAACCCTAACCCTAACCCTAACCCTAACCCTAACCCTAACCCTAACCCTAACCCTAACCCTAACCCTAACCCTAACCCTAACCCTAACCCTAACCCTAACCCTAACCCTAACCCTAACCCTAACCCTAACCCTAACCCTAACCCTAACCCTAACCCTAACCCTAACCCTAACCCTAACCCTAACCCTAACCCTAACCCTAACCCTAACCCTAACCCTAACCCTAACCCTAACCCTAACCCTAACCCTAACCCTAACCCTAACCCTAACCCTAACCCTAACCCTAACCCTAACCCTAACCCTAACCCTAACCCTAACCCTAACCCTAACCCTAACCCTAACCCTAACCCTAACCCTAACCCTAACCCTAACCCTAACCCTAACCCTAACCCTAACCCTAACCCTAACCCTAACCCTAACCCTAACCCTAACCCTAACCCTAACCCTAACCCTAACCCTAACCCTAACCCTAACCCTAACCCTAACCCTAACCCTAACCCTAACCCTAACCCTAACCCTAACCCTAACCCTAACCCTAACCCTAACCCTAACCCTAACCCTAACCCTAACCCTAACCCTAACCCTAACCCTAACCCTAACCCTAACCCTAACCCTAACCCTAACCCTAACCCTAACCCTAACCCTAACCCTAACCCTAACCCTAACCCTAACCCTAACCCTAACCCTAACCCTAACCCTAACCCTAACCCTAACCCTAACCCTAACCCTAACCCTAACCCTAACCCTAACCCTAACCCTAACCCTAACCCTAACCCTAACCCTAACCCTAACCCTAACCCTAACCCTAACCCTAACCCTAACCCTAACCCTAACCCTAACCCTAACCCTAACCTAACCCTAACCCTAACCCTAACCCTAACCCTAACCCTAACCCTAACCCTAACCCTAACCCTAACCCTAACCCTAACCCTAACCCTAACCCTAACCCTAACCCTAACCCTAACCCTAACCCTAACCCTAACCCTAACCCTAACCCTAACCCTAACCCTAACCCTAACCCTAACCCTAACCCTAACCCTAACCCTAACCCTAACCCTAACCCTAACCCTAACCCTAACCCTAACCCTAACCCTAACCCTAACCCTAACCCTAACCCTAACCCTAACCCTAACCCTAACCCTAACCCTAACCCTAACCCTAACCCTAACCCTAACCCTAACCCTAACCCTAACCCTAACCCTAACCCTAACCCTAACCCTAACCCTAACCCTAACCCTAACCCTAACCCTAACCCTAACCCTAACCCTAACCCTAACCCTAACCCTAACCCTAACCCTAACCCTAACCCTAACCCTAACCCTAACCCTAACCCTAACCCTAACCCTAACCCTAACCCTAACCCTAACCCTAACCCTAACCCTAACCCTAACCCTAACCCTAACCCTAACCCTAACCCTAACCCTAACCCTAACCCTAACCCTAACCCTAACCCTAACCCTAACCCTAACCCTAACCCTAACCCTAACCCTAACCCTAACCCTAACCCTAACCCTAACCCTAACCCTAACCCTAACCCTAACCCTAACCCTAACCCTAACCCTAACCCTAACCCTAACCCTAACCCTAACCCTAACCCTAACCCTAACCCTAACCCTAACCCTAACCCTAACCCTAACCCTAACCCTAACCCTAACCCTAACCCTAACCCTAACCCTAACCCTAACCCTAACCCTAACCCTAACCCTAACCCTAACCCTAACCCTAACCCTAACCCTAACCCTAACCCTAACCCTAACCCTAACCCTAACCCTAACCCTAACCCTAACCCTAACCCTAACCCTAACCCTAACCCTAACCCTAACCCTAACCCTAACCCTAACCCTAACCCTAACCCTAACCCTAACCCTAACCCTAACCCTAACCCTAACCCTAACCCTAACCCTAACCCTAACCCTAACCCTAACCCTAACCCTAACCCTAACCCTAACCCTAACCCTAACCCTAACCCTAACCCTAACCCTAACCCTAACCCTAACCCTAACCCTAACCCTAACCCTAACCCTAACCCTAACCCTAACCCTAACCCTAACCCTAACCCTAACCCTAACCCTAACCCTAACCCTAACCCTAACCCTAACCCTAACCCTAACCCTGACCCTGACCCTGACCCTGACCCTGACCCTGACCCTGACCCTGACCCTGACCCTGACCCTGACCCTGACCCTGACCCTGACCCTGACCCTGACCCTGACCCTGACCCTGACCCTGACCCTGACCCTGACCCTGACCCTGACCCTGACCCTGACCCTGACCCTGACCCTGACCCTGACCCTGACCCTGACCCTGACCCTGACCCTGACCCTGACCCTAACCCTACCCTAACCCTAACCCTAACCCTAACCCTAACCCTAACCCTAACCCTAACCCTAACCCTAACCCTAACCCTAACCCTAACCCTAACCCTAACCCTAACCCTAACCCTAACCCTAACCCTAACCCTAACCCTAACCCTAACCCTAACCCTAACCCTAACCCTAACCCTAACCCTAACCCTAACCCTAACCCTAACCCTAACCCTAACCCTAACCCTAACCCTAACCCTAACCCTAACCCTAACCCTAACCCTAACCCTAACCCTAACCCTAACCCTAACCCTAACCCTAACCCTAACCCTAACCCTACCCCTAACCCTAACCCTAACCCTAACCCTAACCCTAACCCTAACCCTAACCCTAACCCTAACCCTAACCCTAACCCTAACCCTAACCCTAACCCTAACCCTAACCCAACCCTAACCCTAACCCTAACCCTAACCCTAACCCTAACCCTAACCCCTAACCCCAACCCCTAACCCTAACCCTAACCCTAACCCTAACCCTAACCCTAACCCTAACCCTAACCCTAACCCTAACCCTAACCCTAACCCTAACCCTAACCCTAACCCTAACCCTAACCCTAACCCTAACCCTAACCCTAACCCTAACCCTAACCCCTAACCCTAACCCTAACCCTAACCCTAACCCTAACCCTAACCCTAACCCTAACCCTAACCCTAACCCTAACCCTAACCCTAACCCTAACCCTAACCCTAACCCTAACCCTAACCCTAACCCTAACCCTAACCCTAACCCTAACCCTAACCCTAACCCTAACCCTAACCCTAACCCTAACCCTAACCCTAACCCTAACCCTAACCCTAACCCTAACCCTAACCCTAACCCTAACCCTAACCCTAACCCTAACCCTAACCCTAACCCTAACCCTAACCCTAACCCTAACCCTAACCCTAACCCTAACCCTAACCCTAACCCTAACCCTAACCCTAACCCTAACCCTAACCCTAACCCTAACCCTAACCCTAACCCTAACCCTAACCCTAACCCTAACCCTAACCCTAACCCTAACCCTAACCCTAACCCTAACCCTAACCCTAACCCTAACCCTAACCCTAACCCTAACCCTAACCCTAACCCTAACCCTAACCCTAACCCTAACCCTAACCCTAACCCTAACCCTAACCCTAACCCTAACCCTAACCCTAACCCTAACCCTAACCCTAACCCTAACCCTAACCCTAACCCTAACCCTAACCCTAACCCTAACCCTAACCCTAACCCTAACCCTAACCCTAACCCTAACCCTAACCCTAACCCTAACCCTAACCCTAACCCTAACCCTAACCCTAACCCTAACCCTAACCCTAACCCTAACCCTAACCCTAACCCTAACCCTAACCCTAACCCTAACCCTAACCCTAACCCTAACCCTAACCCTAACCCTAACCCTAACCCTAACCCTAACCCTAACCCTAACCCTAACCCTAACCCTAACCCTAACCCTAACCCTAACCCTAACCCTAACCCTAACCCTAACCCTAACCCTAACCCTAACCCTAACCCTAACCCTAACCCTAACCCTAACCCTAACCCTAACCCTAACCCTAACCCTAACCCTAACCCTAACCCTAACCCTAACCCTAACCCTAACCCTAACCCTAACCCTAACCCTAACCCTAACCCTAACCCTAACCCTAACCCTAACCCTAACCCTAACCCTAACCCTAACCCTAACCCTAACCCTAACCCTAACCCCTAACCCTAACCCTAACCCTAACCCTAACCCTAACCCTAACCCTAACCCTAACCCTAACCCTAACCCTAACCCTAACCCTAACCCTAACCCTAACCCTAACCCTAACCCTAACCCTAACCCTAACCCTAACCCTAACCCTAACCCTAACCCTAACCCTAACCCTAACCCTAACCCTAACCCTAACCCTAACCCTAACCCTAACCCTAACCCTAACCCTAACCCTAACCCTAACCCTAACCCTAACCCTAACCCTAACCCTAACCCTAACCCTAACCCTAACCCTAACCCTAACCCTAACCCTAACCCTAACCCTAACCCTAACCCTAACCCTAACCCTAACCCTAACCCTAACCCTAACCCTAACCCTAACCCTAACCCTAACCCTAACCCTAACCCTAACCCTAACCCTAACCCTAACCCTAACCCTAACCCTAACCCTAACCCTAACCCTAACCCTAACCCTAACCCTAACCCTAACCCTAACCCTAACCCTAAC